>SZWC01006491.1:90767-120773 GCA_023375785.1 Penium margaritaceum
TTTGGGCATGGTGAAAATGAGGGGGGGGGGGATAGGACTTATTGTTGCCGGATAGGGGTGAATTGGGCTTTTTGTTCCAATTGAGGGGTATACAAGGGTCACATGTGATAAAACAAGGGGGAATTGGCATTTTCACCGTGTTAAATTTAGTTGGGGTTGAATGATTTACAAAGGTTCCATTTTCTATCCATGCTGTCTTTTCAAATGAATGATCTTGAAACCAATGTTAGATCATGGAACAAGGGGTGAACATATGAATTTCAAGTTATTATGAGTGATTTAGATCTTATTTTTGTTATCCTAAAACTGTTCTATCACCATTGTTGGTTTGCATGTACATTTTCACATTTTCTTCTCATCACCAAGAGTGTACTAATGTCTTGTCTAGCAAATGGATAACTATCCCAGTCTTGTCCAAAACCCGTCCCATGACCTTGGTCATCTTGAATTCGCTTGGCGTTTGTGTCGGTGGCCCTTCTCCATGGGAAACAAAGAACTTGGCGGACTAGTTAAGATACAAAGGTTGCATTTGGGTCTCATGCTAGATCACACCATGAAACGTCATGCTGGGCAGCTCTACTATGACATCCAACGTCAAGTTAGATAAAGGAAGGGTTCAGATGGAATCAATTGCTGGCATCTACGGCCAATTTGGAGCCACATCCTAGAAGTTCGTACAAGTTTGGCCACTTTGGAGCCATCAGGTCGCAATTAGGACAATTCCAAAAAAAATCAAGAATACAGACTTCACATTAGTTTATTTGCGCATCTGCTAAGTGAGATGCGCCTTTTTTCCAATGGCATCTATTTCCTTGCAATCGATCTGATCTCATTTGTTCTAGACTTTACAATGGCGTGAAATAGAAACAGTCCTTGTCTCATGTTTTTGTTGGAAAAAAGAGACCGATGGAAATCCAAAAAATGGTTTTTCTAGCCCATCAATGTTGCATACAAATGACGCGGCTGGTTTGCATGCCAATAATTGGCATATGAATTGAATTCAAGTGTGTTACTTGGTAATCCAATCCAAGGGCACACAGGTCGATCAAAGTTTTTGGATGGGCTGAGATTCTTGATCGAGAAAGAGTCACATGACCATCCTCGCAGGATCAACGACTCATGTCACGGATCATGAATGGTGAGAAATGTGAAAATAAACTTTTTCTCTTTCCATGTGTTGATTATGGAAGAATTTGAATTAGTATTGTAAATATGGCAAGTAGAACTATTCTTTTGTGGAAATATGATGTGCATTTTTCCATGTATGACTTTAGGGTTATTTCGCCTCATACCCACCGTTCTCGCAACTAACTAGACCCAAATCTTGCACAAAAAGAATGTGATGGCCTCTTTGGCAAACAAATATTTTTAGATTCCAAGAAAGGCAAAAAATACTCATAAGGGCCACTGTTATAAGAAACATACTACGGATTTCCACTGCGGAAAAAGTGAGTACTAAGAAAACTTTAATGCTTCCCATACCCACTATGACACTCCGTCAAGGAAGAAAACAACATGAAAACAAAACCCCGACTGAAAAAATAGACTTGAATTAAGTTTCATATTGTGACATATATTCTTTCATGAAGAAGCATGCGACAGGAGATGGAAGGAAGATATATGCACAAAACACATCTTTCTCGCTCTCATATTATTTTTCACATAGTCGTTTTGTGTCTCTTTGTCTCTCTCCCTCTGGCTCTTTCTCTTTCTGCATCCTCCTCTCTATTTCTGTTAATCTACTTGTGTTCTCCACATATGAATTCAAAAGTTGAGGGAATTTTTCTGTTCGAAACACTCCTTTGCCCAAGACAATTTCTATGTGGAAAAAGGGTCGTCAAAATCGGCCATCAATGGCCGATGTCGGTAACATTGGTTGATATAAGTGAGTGCGGAGAACGAATCTGTTGGAGTCACCACTTGAGGGTGCGATGGAGAGGGAGGGAGGGGGGGGGGTGAGCACACGGGACAGTAGGAGAAGCCGGGTAGTAGCTTTGTTTCGGTTTCGTCAGGGTATTCATGCAGTGTTAATGTCAATACAATGGTGTTGACAAACTGAGGGCATCCTCCCTCCCCCATTCACCTCAGCGGATATCGCCGTTATTGACCATCAATGGCCCACATCGACGATACAAACAACGTTTTGATGCCTTTCGTGGGTGTCCATGAAGTTGTGTGAGTAGTCACGTACAAACATATCGTACATGGTATTTGACGTATAGAGAGAGGTCGGACTATGGATAATTTTTCTATTTGCGAGAAACCTTGGCATGTCATTTTACATATTTCATTATTTTATAAGCATTGAATGCTCTGGAAAATCGTAGACGACCCTCCAAGAAGACGACTTCCAACCAACACCAGTCTTCTCTCAATGTTAAAAAGGTTGTACCAATACAAGGTCAATGGACTTTGGACCAGAACCCGTTGAGTCAATTGGCGGATAATGTTCGTCGGCCTTTGCTGCTGACGACTAGCGGAACAGCTAGTGGACGGGCTGGGTGGGTGCTGACAGCCAGCCCATTACCGTGGTCTTGTGTTTGAACTGTACTCACCTGACCCTGTTTTCTTCTGTCGCAAAGCCAAAGAGCACATCTCGTGACCCAATGAGGCACGACTACATGATGGTGACATACATGAATGATCGGCAGTCATGTGTACGAAGACGACCAAAATGTTTTGTTTTTTAAACGGGACACAAATCACACCCCTCATTGTTTATACACCAGAAAAACAACCACATGCCTTCAATTACAATAAATGTTGTTTTCCTGGAATGCCAGACCCGCCTCACTTTCATATCAAACGAAATGTCATTTGAAAACATTAAAATGTAAAATAGAATATGTTTCTTACCCAATCATGTAGAATAATTTAGCGTCTACCGGTATGACATGCATTTCTTCCCAAAAGCGGGCGCGGTGCGCATGATCGCGCACGCTCCAAAAAAAGTGGGTAAAGTATGCATCTTTTGTGGAAAGTGAATGACGTGTTCTTTCTTGTGCAAAACATTTCGAGGAGAAAATTCGGAGGCTCATACAATGGGTATAGCGGAATTAGGCTAATGACTTAAAATGGAGATTGAATGCACAAAAAATTGTTTGTTTTCTGTTTCAATATTGAGAAGTTGAAATAACACATAAAAGAATGTTGCTACAATGTTTTTGGATTAGAAGTAAAAATCTGAGTTTTGAAATACGCGAATTGATGCCATTTTCTGAAATAAGTGGTTTAGCTTATGTTACGGCTTAACATAGTTTCTTGGCTTGGTATGTATCTATGCACGGTCGGGTAAGTTAATTGTAATTTTGCGTTTGCGAGTTCACCATACTGACACGGACTCACTTTTGTCAAACTGGATCGAGCAAGGGTTTGGATGAAGCTAATTCTCAATTGACGTTTTTTTTTGGTCCATGTCCTGGTTTGTTGAGCGAGGAGTAGCGAGGTTGAGCCATTCACATGTACCGAGGAGGTGGCGAGAAGGCTACAAAAAGGCCGTCCACACATACCATAGATTGCGCACCTGCCAAGAGGGATGCATCCTTGTATGCGTGGGGCCTGTTTTCTTTTGTCTCGCCTTTTGCTTCTTTGCATGCATTCCTTCATTTGGAAAGGAAGGAAAAGAACACTTGCCTTTTCGGGTTGTGAATGAAAACAGAGAATAGTACATTGGAATGGTCCTTCTTGCCCATCACTGTGCGATTTTGGAATATTGGGTCGCGTTCACATGAGCAAAATTGGCATACGAACATAAATCAAGATATTACTTCGTAATCCAAAAAGTACATGCGTAAAGGGAGAGCGAGGAGAGCCTTTCTCAGGTGAGTCTCGCTAGTCGAGACCCACCCAAGGGGCTGGCAAGCGAGGCTTGCCAGCAGACAACCCAGCAGTGAAGGAAAATCGCCCTCGTGCTCCAAAAAGGGGCCGGCTAGCCCACGCCCTGTCCTGCACACTCAAGCACAAGTTGGTTCAAAAACCTCTCTAAGTCTCATCTAGGTTCCTTTCACAGAAGTGCAAGATTGAACCAGGAGGATGGCTAATGAAAAACATACCATTTGAGGACATACGACTGTTTGGCGTTGCGTCATGACACAAAAGTCCCCCACACGCGAACCACAAATCCACTCCGACCACGGACAGCACAATCACACACATAATCACTATCACAACACACATCCAGGACTGGACCTACGACAAGGGCAAACAATAGACCATTCAATGCACAAGAAATGTCCAAACGTGTGGTGGAGGCAAGATATGAGAGGCTGTCAGTTATATGTGGGGTCTAAGTCTGGGATGTATCCCGTGGTGCGTACATCCAGTAGGTGTGCATAGACATCAAGACTCATGGGCGTGTGCTGTTATGGGAGATGCTATACCAAGTGCTGGAAGCATTCTGTGAGGTGAGCAAGCAATCGACTTTGATGAAGAGTCAGTCTCTGTGCTATGTGGTCACGTGTGATGGTCACACCTAGGAAGTTCTGTGCCTCACCTAGGTCTGTAGTTTTGTAGTGGGCTGTGAGCAGTACTTTGGCCTGTCCAGTGAATATGAGGGAAGGGGACAAGAGTAAATAAGTCATCCATTTACATGAGCAACGCAACAGGCACACCACTGTCCCACCGAAATAACAGTGAAGGATAACAGATGCTTTGTGTAAACCCACCACTTTCCACAGTGTGGCAAATCTCTTTGTTCTAGCACCTAGGTACTTGTTTAGCCCGTACAAGGCTTTCAACAAGAGCCACACCCTTTGTGTTCTGTCCTCATAGTTCTATGGTTTTTTTAAAGTATATTTCTTCTTCCAGTGGTCCATTCAAGAACACATTTATGACATCCATCTGGTTAATGTCCTAGTCCTTGTATGGGATTACTGTTAACAAGGCACAGTTGGTTGCGTACTTTACCACCGGTGCATACATGTTTGTGAAATCCTATCCTAGGATTTGGTGAAAACCTTTGGTCACAAGCCTTGCTTTAAACTTCTTAATGAGGCCCTTGAGATACCTTCCGTTTGAACACCCATTTGACATCAGTGGCCTTGCCACCGGGTTTCAAGGGCATCAGTTCATCCACCTCATGTTCCAACAGTGCATTCAACTCTGCGATCATTGCCTTTTCCCATTCAGTGGCATCTAAACGCCCCCTTGCCTCAGTCACGGTCAGTGGTTCAGTTGCAATGTGATCCATGGATGCAGAGCCAACGGTGTGGTAAAATTACTTATCGTCAACTCTGGGAAGTTTACACAAAGATCGGTGCACTGGTTGGGACAATGGTGTTTCTACGCTTTCAGTCTCAGCTGGAGGGGTTAGAGCCTTGAGACCTAAAGGTGCCTGAGAGGCACTCGACTCTGTGCTGTCCAGGTCTGTGGGTGAGAGCAAATCATTTGGCACGGGAGTGGCCATCTCATTGTTTCGCATTGGTTGAGACGTCTGACCTGTATCTTTTGGTGGGGATGACATGAAGATAGGCACACTCACATACTCTGGGTAGTGGTGTCGCAAGGGTAGTGAAGGGGCGTGACGTAGTGTAAGGAACACCTTCCAGGACAGGTGTTCCAAGAAAGAGGCATCCTTCCTTTCGGCAAAACTGTGATATGTGGGGTCCCAAAAAGTCCATGCCTTCGAGGCATGAAAAACCCAGACAAAGACACACCAATGATGACCACCTGGACTCAGTTTGTTATCTCATTGTGGTGGTGCAAACCAGAGGCATGCCATTGTGCCCCACACCCTATCAGGCCTCAGATCAGCCCTTTCTTTGAACCAACGCTCCCACGGTGTGACTGATTTGGGAAGTGGACCTTGTGGGATACGGTTCCACACCCAGGTGATGTACTTCACAGCCTCCTCCCAAAAGCCAAAAGACAGACCAGACTCGGTCATTAGTGTGCGTAGTGTACCACCAAGGGTTTTGTGCCATCTTTTTGCCACTCCATTTTGTTGTGGAGTGTAGGGATCTGTGGCTTGATGTTCGACTCCTCTAGATTTCTGTTATGTGGTCAGTGTCCCAAGAAACTCCCCTTCTCAGTCAGTTCAAAACTTCAGGAGGGAACATCCTGTCTATCACTCAGCAAGTGAGATCCATTCATTGATGGCACGCTGGGCATCGGCCTTGGTTTTTAGCAGAAATGCATAGAGAAATTGGTTGTAGTCATCAGTGAAGGTCAAGACGTGCAGTGATGCATACTGGACTGATGGCATAGGCATTGGTCATGTGATGCCTGCATGCACTAGTGCCAGGGGTCTCGTGGTGATACTTTCTGATCTAGGAAAGGTTTTTCTGTGTGCTTTCCGTCTGTGACAGTCTAGATAGGCGTTAGCTTTGAGGCTGCGTGGACAGTCAATTGGGAGCAAACCGTGTGCTTGGGTATGTTTCAGCAGATCTACAACTGTTTCACTGTTGAGATGAGTGAGAGGACGGCGAATGATCTCTGTGTGTGTTGCATCCGTGCTTGTTACGACATGCACTCGGGGATGGTTCACTTGTGAGTGGACAAAGGGAAACAGGGTAAGTTTGTGCAGCATGTCAGTATGTAGTGATCCATTAGCCAACAACGAGCCAGACGCATGATAGAGCATGCAGCACCGTCTTTGTGTCAATGCTATCACATTTGCCTATTGGTCTATTTACCCCCCAGAAAGTGAGTTGACTTTCAGCTGCGACACGTAAAAGACACCAGTGAGCCAAAGTACCCCACCGGCGTCGATAGAGACACTGTCCCCATACCCACAACCAACAACATTTTCCCAGACCCGGTCGTGACACCCTCAACATCAGGTGTGGCATGCAGTTTGAGAAACAAATAGTGATGCGGGGAAATGTAATGGGATGCGGCGGTGTCAAACATATACTCATGCATGGGAAGTGCGTGTGATGTAGTAATATGAGTGTGCCCCAAGTTCTGACCTAGCGGCTGTGGCATGGCAACCGACTCAGGTGGGTGCAGCTCCATGGCCGCATCCTATCCTGGTCCTGGCAGTAGTTGTAACGGCTACTGTGGCTCGGCCGTCTCGACGTCCACCCTCTATGCCCATGCTGGAACAGGGATGGGTGCACTGACGTACAAGGGCATTAAGCTGGGTCTCTGATACAAAGGTGGAGATGGAGCTGGCGCTGATGGGTACATGGTCGGCTGTACTTGCGGTGGACCAAATGTGACCGCCCCAAAGGGTTCCGGTGCACAAGGCCCTGCCATAGCCGGTGTGGTCCATGATGGGGGGTGAAGATGCGGATCGAGCCGAGGGAATGGAGCAGGTGGCTGTCTCACTGACGGCGTGTCTACTGCGTGGATAGGGTCATCATTAGCTAAAGAGCCAGACAGGAGCACCAGTAGTGGTCCGGTTGTTTGTAGTAGTTGCAGGTGTAGCTTCCTGCTCCTTCACCATGTCTGCATCCCCCAACTCCTTGTCCGCCTCGGCCTCCTTCACCGCCACAACCTCTACCGGCTCCTCCAACCGGATGATAGTGCAAAGGAAGGGAAGTGCCTCCTCCTTGATGCACAAATACCCTTGTTTCTGCACCCTCGTCTTCCCGTGCCTCGCCTTCCAGGATGTCTTCATAGTTTTGTAGCTCCTCCAAAACCTCTGCTAGGTTGGTGTTCTTGATGTTGACAACTTTCAGCTTTCAAAGTGCGCCACATCAAAAGTCCTTGTACAATTCTCCCAAGTGAAGGAGAACCAGATCCAGCCACTCGAGGATGGCACAGAAGACGCTGAAGCCGAGAATGCGCCAGTGAAGGTCCCTGGCAACATCCTAGTACACGGCAACCGGTGCACGAGGCTTAGGGCGGAGGTTGCAGCGCTTCTCGCACTGGGAGATGACAAGAGCCAATCCCTTGATCTTCCTTTTGCATGGCAATGTGTCGCCACGCATCATGGGGTCTAGGATCTCCATTGCAAGGGCTTTTGGGATCCTCGTCCTTACCACCAAAGCAGAAATGAAGTATGGAATACCACTGGTCCTCAGGAAGTGTGCGGACTAGAGCATTGAATGCTCTCAAGAGTACATGCGCATTGGTGTTGTCCGGCGGCAGAGCAAGATAAGTTTCCTCAAGACCATGCTCCACCGTCCAAGAGAGGAAGATGTCCTTCCAAGAAAAGAAGTCATGCGCACCGAGAAGCGGCAATGTCAGATCTTTATGGGAAAACACCTTGCTTAGGTCGTCCCACATCATTGCTATAGAGGTGGCACCGGCGGCGGCGCCGTTGCCAGTGATGGCATCTACGTTTGCGCCGGCCCCTCCTAGCACAGATGTTGCTGAGATCCTAGTTCCTTTCAGACAGAGGGAAAATTAGGAAGAGCACGTGCGTACTGCTATCCTCTCGTTACAACCAAAGAAAATTCTGGAAGCAATTTGCTGGGCCCACTTTGGGTCCAGATTTCTGCTGCGAGCCCTAAGCTCGATAGGAGTCACTGATCTTGAGCTCTAGATGCCTGCAAGGCCTTCTTTGACCTGCAACGACCATCTCAGGGCTAGAAGATCCCGCTGTCACCCTTGAGGAGGGACAAAAGTGCTTGGGCTCTCTTCCTTGCCCTCTTCCTCCTCTAGCATCACTCCCCTCTCTTTCGCCGCCTCCACCCTCAGTGTGCAACATAGGGGAGGATGTTCAACGACCCTAGTTGTGTGCGCAGCCTGCTTTCATTGCAGCTGCGTGTCTCTAAGCTTGCACGTCACTCAGCTGCCCATGCCTTTTCCCGGCACCGACCTGATATGGTACCATTTGATGTCGAACCTTTCTCTGATACCATGAGATGGTCAAGGTGGATCCATTGCAACTTGTTTGGCCATGTTTGGTTGAGGAATGGATATGGTAGAGCTGGGTTTAGCCGGCCTCTTTTTGTGCTCCAAAAAGACGCCAGCTAGCCCGCGCCCTGCCCTGCACACTCAAGCACAAGCTGGGTCGAAAACCTTTCTAGGAATAATCTAGGTTCCTGTCGCAGAAGTGCAAGTTTGATCTAGGAGGATGGCTCAGAAGAAAACTTGTCAGTTACTAGGAAGCTTGGACCTGAGCCAGCTGCCGAGTGATGGAAGAGAGGGGCCATTCCACCAGGGTGGAGGCGACCACTCGTGGGGGACGGAGGAGTCGCGAGCCGTCACGGCAAGTTGCCTCCACTCTCTGCTCCAGAATTCCCTGCGCACTCATGACCATCCACAAGGAGAAATGTGAACAATGAAAGATTAACAAGCAGCTGGGAAAACAATCACCCACAACTGCGAAGGAGCTGACAAAGTTTGAAGTGTTACACGACCTTGCCATTGGCGGAATAGACAGTGCAATAGCTGAGGTAGCAGATGCAACAATACAAAAGAGATGGGAGCATTGCATTTTAGGCAAGGCACAACATATGACATTCAATGAGAATGCAGCTCACGCTAGGAATGTTTTGGAGGTTGTGCACAGCGACGTGTGTAGCCCATTTGGAGTGCCATAAAAAGGTGTGAATTAGATCATGAACTTCATTGAATTCTATTTTGGAGATATCTGTGTGTACTTCATGAAGCGGATAGGCAAGGTCCTAGGCTGGAAAGGACCGTGTTATGGCAGTCGAGAGGCATTCCGACCAAAAGGTCAAAGCACTAAGAAAATACACAGGCAAATAGCATATGGGCTATAGCAGGTTACGAAGGCAACATGGCATTAAATACGAATCCACAACACTTTCCTAAGCACATTCCAATAGTGTGGCAGAGCGGGAAAAGCAGATGCTGCTAAACATGATGTGGACCATGCTTGTGGATATGGGATTGCTGTGGAGTTTCTGGGCAAAAGCAGTGTGCAGGACAAGATACAACATTAACCTCCCCCTAACAGGGAAGCCAAAGTAGAAGGGTAGCTAGAAGACACTGTAGAAGGTTTTGAGTGGACACGGTCCAAGTGTGGTACACATGAAGGTGTTGGATGTAAGGTACACATGGTGGTACAACCGGCAAAATGGCCCGACAGCAAGATATACCCATGGATAAAGCTATGTTTTTACCTTGGCTACTGGAGTACGCACAAGGTGTATTGGATTTACAACCTGTGTAATCACTATATCATCCATAACCACAATTTCAGGCTTGAACATCAGCGAAGCTACAGCAATAGCAACGGCACCGACATGGGTGTCGCAAAACCTCTCTAGGAGGGGGAGGGTTCCAGATCCTCAACTATGAGAAGAAGCCTGCGGATGTCAAAGTTAAAGATACGTTCTCATGACACAGTGGTGTGTTAGAGACAGCAGCTGACGCGAAGCTAAAGACTCAGAGAAAACATCTAGCGGAAGAAGCACAAAGGTGCAAAGGCACGCATTCATGAAGTATGCATGTCATTCATCCATGGAAAATCCTCTTCTACCCAAGCGGGTAAGACAGTTGAGGAGTCATCCAATAGATGATTTACCAGATCAGGCAAGTTCTCTAAAGTGCTCAAGTTGGAAGGGTTGTTGGCAGTTGTAGGAAGGAGGCACCGTGACCAAAACTGCCGATCCGTAGCAGAAGGCATTGGATGTTGGGGAGGCTCTTTGACATAGGCATCTGGAAATAGATTTTCATCGCTAAAGATATGCTGGTTGTATGAAAAAATCTGAGAACTATGCAAGAGGTACTTGTGTGCCCCAAGGGGGAACAATAGGACACCGAGTCAAACTTGGTTTCCACTACTCAAAGAAATGCATGAAACCTAATCCGTATGCTGAAACATCCAAAGGTCATTGGCTCTAAGCGGTTGTTTGAGACCAAGTTCACCAAGGATGGTGCTGTGGAGAAGTACAAGATGTGGCTAGTGGTGAAGGGGTATGCCGAGCGTAAGGATGAGTACTAGGATGAGATGTTCTGTCCCGTCACCAAGTTCACAACCGTTTGGACGATCCTCGTGGTGGCTGGTGTGAAGGAAACAGAACACCACCAAGTGTATATGAAGAAAAACCTCCTCAACAACACTATCAATGAATAATTCTATATGGAGGTGCTAAAAGGGGTGGAGGAGCGGAGGTGAATGTTTGCAAGCTGCTGACCAATTTCTTGTTCAGACTAGATTACTCATTCCGGTCTTGGTACCAATAGATGGATGAATTTATGGAACAACTTGGCTTCAAATTGATTTGGTTCACAACGTGTACGTGCAAAATAGAAAAACAATCCATCAGATTACTGCAGCCTTTGTGGATGACCTCATCCTGCACTCTCCGGACATGCTGGCCCTACAACTGCTGAAGGAGAAACTGTGTAGCAGGTTTCCGATGTCAGTCACGAATAACCTAGAGTACTACCTGAGGGTGAGTGTCATGCAAAACCAGAAGCCATGCTTGCTTGAGTTTAGGCACACCGAGTACGTGGCCGAGGTGCGGAAGCAGTTTGGCATGGAGGACTCCAAACCAGCTAATTGTTCAGTCTTCACGAACTAAGAGCTCGGCGTGGTGATGGCACCACAAACAAAAGAGGGGCAGGAATGCATGATAGGGGTGCCCGAATAATCTATGATGGGTGCCACCGTAGCTTCATGTATGCCATGGTGCGGCTCAACCAGACCTTGCCTGCACGATGGGCCATGTGCGGAGGAACATGGAAAATCCCGGGTCACTGCACTTGAAGGCATTGAAGTGCACCCTCCATACTTACATGCATCACAGTATGCATGTTCCGCGGCAAGGGGTGGTCAGAACCCATGTGCCTGGTGTGCTATGCAGGCACGGACTACGTTGGCCATGTGGATTGCTGAAAATCCACCTCCGGCTATGTCTTCTTCCTCGTGGGTATAGCGTTCTCATGGAGGATCAGGACAGAGGAATGCATCACCATATCCATAGTGAAATAAGATAATTTTATGATAGCCGAGGCGGTCAAGAAAGTGGCATGAATCCAAAGGTTGATGGGAGAGCTAGGCGTGCAGCAGCGGGAGCCAACAGTGGTGCAAGAGGATAACACTGGCTTCATCATGCGGACCAAGAATCCAACACAGAACAAAAGGAAAAATCACATCGATTTGTCTTTAGCAACATGCATGGAACATGGGGAAGAAGGGGCAGGTGTTGACACAGCATTGCATCATGCAGGCGGATTGCTTGACAAGAGTGCAACTTGTCGATTGGCGCGTCACTAGTGCGTCATGGAGAAATTCTGAGATTTTTCTCTAACAGATTTTAGAGTGATAACAAATCTATAATTGACTGAAATTCCTGAAATTTGACAAGTCGTTGAATGCATCGAATTATGATTTGCTAGATTCCGTTGAAATTTGAGGGAGAAACGCACCTCCATTTGGGGGGTTTGAGCAACGGTAGAAACTGAGTAGACATTTTGTTACTCAAAAGCATCTTTGAGATGTTTATCCTGGATCAGCAGAAATAGTTGATATCGGGGGAGAGGTGTGGGATCTGCAGGAGGCTATTCCGGTCGCAGAGGAGGGTCCGAGAAAATTTCATTCATACAAGTTAACACTCGAGTACTTAGCAAAGATTCTGGTTTGGAGTCCAAAGTCTATTAGTGCATTTTTTCATGTAAGATTTTGGTCAAAATTATGCTCGTATGTCTGTGGGAAAAAATTCAAACCCTATCAAAACTTAGCACAAGATTTGATAAAAACGTTATCAAGGCATTTCCAAACAGTGCAGGGAAAACCTTCAGCATGTGCCAAGGGACCTGTGCCTCTGGAAAGATGTTTTTCACGTGGGGGGAATGTGCCACAATGAGTGGATATGCCTACGGATAGTTTGTGTGTGTGTGTGTGTGTGTGTGTGTGTGTGTGTGTGTGTGTGTGTGTGTGTGATGGGTGTGGCATTCAATTTTGCGAGTGTAACTTGGGCTATGCTTTGCCGAATAGTGTGCGGTCTTGTGCGTTGGAAAGCTCCTGAGAAGTACACCAACTTGTTAGGTCATGTGCATGTCTAAAAAGGAACATAGGATTCGTCAATTTCCTTTGTATTACTGGTGGTATTTAATCATTTTCTTGCATAGCATGAAGTGACCAGAGTTTTCACCCTTGTTGTCAAAACATTCTCAGAACAATTCATGAATCCCAAGAATTTCCAAGAATTTCATGAACACATTCCAAGAAGGGAAATACTGCCGCCGCTGACATCTTGAGAGATCCAAATGGATGGGATGCAGCCAAAGACATGAGCAAGGAAAATTTTAACAAAGGCCACGTTTAGAATAGAAGAGATTCATTCATCAAGGAACAGGGCCATTAGGGGCATTGTTCCAAAGTCAGGTCATGTAGCACATGACATTGAAAGGAAAGATGAAGAAGGCATCGTGATTAGAGAGAAAGGTACGGACCTTTCTTGTCAAGGGTACATTTCCATCAATCCAAAACACCATGTTGTTAAGGTGTGTAAGGAGAACTGTGCTTCATGCACATGCCTTGTGAGTGGAAGAAGTGGGTGGTGGGACCAAAAAAAATACCACTACTTTCAGACCGGATGGTATGCAGCATGTGCTTATCAAGAGGGTGTCACCACTTGGTACGGTACCCTCCCTGGAGGCTGACCCCGTGACCGGAACATCCCCAACTGTCATTTGGAATCTGGGTTCCATTTTGTTCTTTTGAATATCATTTTTACTTCTGGTTCCTTTTTCTTCTTTGGCTAGCATTTTTTGTTTGTTGCACCCACTCTCAGTTGAGACCCAGACACTTCGCCTCTATCCTGGTGCTCTATGAGCCCTTCTTTCCCTCGCCTTTTGGTCAAGATCTATACATGAGGTAGCCCGGCCCTGTGTGGTGGGAGACTACCATTGCCATGTCACCATTTGCTGTGGTGCCCAACTGGGCTCCTGCACCAAAATCATCGGTGGTTGTTGTACCTCACCCAGGGTGGCGCTTAGTACCGCTACCCTATGATTCTACCATCTCTAGGCCGCTTTCTCTGTCCTATTTCCCTCCAGCCTACAGCTTAATCTCTCTCTTCTCAATTGCCTCAACCGTCCCCTCACTCTGCACAACAGTTTGGAGTGTCTATCAAGTCGCTACCTGTTACGGGCGCGTGTGCTTAAGCCTTTTCCCTCCGGTGAGAAAAATCTGATGGTCAACGTTGTCCTTTTGATGGAGCCTCTCAGGGTGGATCACATGGTAGGACTTTGTTTTCTGTTGACGGGATTCAGCGCTGGCAGTTGTTCACTTCACCACGTCTCCTTGTTATGAATTATGGACAGGGAGAGAGTTGTATTCGTCTTATATGTAGCGTTGCTCAAAGTCATTTGACTGCTCTGCCTCATGTGTCAAGTGGCTTCTAGATCATTGATTATGGAGCCACTTATCACATGACGGTATCTCTTGCCAGTTTGTCTTGTTAGTGCCCGTTGGTGAAGTTTGTCTCCTTCGAACTGGATCTGGCAAGATGCTTCCAGTTCAGAGCATAGTTGTCGTGCACTTTGTTGGTCCTATGGGTGATGTTTCCTTTTCCTCTGTACTCTTTGTGCCTGCGCTTGAGGTCAGCTTTCTTTCAACCACTACTCTCAATGATCAGGATGTGGACTTTGTTTTGTCTTGTAGTGTTGGCTCTGTGTTGTTGCAGTCGTCGAGGCATCACGGTCTTCATGTTCTACGTTGTAACAAGTTGTACTTTGTGACCTTGTTTGCACCCTTGCCACCCACAAATACTACTATGCTGTGTGTGCATGTTGTTCCCTCTCTAACCCCCAAGCACAAACATTTTCTCCATCACCACATTTGTCGCGTTAACAGTGCCACCATCCACAACCTATTTTGTTATCATCCTACCTTAGGTCTTAACCCAAGCACATTCCATGCCCGTTCACTGATAACTGTCTTGAGTGCGTGTAAGGTAAAGTGCACCTCCCATCTTTCCCCATGTCTTTCTCTAGCTTTTTCTAGATCTTTGCCCTTTGTCAGAAGAGCAAAGTTGATCGATGATCAAAACTTAGCCTGTCCAGGATGAGCTTTCTTGCCAGCATAAACTGTTAGCATCTCACATTGTGGTAGGGAATTCATGGAGACCACTGCCCGGTTCCTTGAGTCCCAATGGGTTCATCTTGAGCTCTTTGCTCTATATACACAAAAGCATAATACCCACAATGTGGCTGATGATGTTCATACTCAGCTTGTCAAGTCGTGTTTGCCTCAATTGAATGTTAGGACATGCCCAAGTCCAATATGACATGGATGTGGAATCATAATCCCTACTGTCCGTTTCCATTTCATGTCACACCTTTGGAGCGATGGTAGGGTTTTCATCCGGACATTTGTATTGCTTGGTTGTGGCATTGCATTGTTTACGTTTGGCTCAATGAGGACCAATGTGATGGCAAGCTGTCTCACCGTGGGAGTCATTGTCCTTTTTTGGATGTCTCTTCTCAGTCCAAAGCTTACTGCTTTTCGGGACCTTGATCGTGGTTGAGTGGTTGAGTCCCACGGTGATTGTTTCTTTGAGAGTACTTTATCTTATGACGTAGCTCGTTCTGTCCCTTCCCTTGCTCCCTTTTCTCATCCACAGGGTGGCAAGTCTATGGAGTGCCATCAATAGTGGTTTCACTAGTTTTCCCACTACTTGTGGGTCCATGTCATACCCTGTAACACCCAAATCTTCACCTATGTTGCCTTTTGTTGCATCCATGTCATCGCCTACGTTGCCTCCTGTTGTGTCCTTACAGTCGCCTATGGTGTCCCATTTCATATCCTTGTTGTCTATTGCAATGTCTCCTACCACATACATGCATTTTCCTGCATCAACTCCTATCATATCCACGTCATTGCCAGCATTTCCGCCTGTCGCGTCACTGTGGATGACAGTATTGTCGCCTACATCGCCCATTCCGGTTCCATCTACAGTCGACCCAGTTGCACCTTGCAGCTACCCGTTTCCTTGTCATCCATTTGTGCGCCTGGAAGTCTTCTCAGGTCCCTGCTTTCTGTGCCTTACTATGCCTTTCCTGCCAGTCATCCTGTTCCAGCTGCACCCTCTGGGCCCATGCTGTCTGCCCGTCCAATCAACAATGATGTCCACGGCCCCATACACCCTGGTGCTACGCTGGACTTGACGCTCTCAGTTTGGCGATGGCTGTAGTACAGCAAACACCGTGCTTGCACACTCCTTCATTACTGATGAGTTCAACCATATTGCTACAACTGCTGAGTCTTGTTGGGTTGTGTGAGGCCTCAAACGCGACCACCCTCATTGCGAGTGAGACCACGGCATGCCTATCCGAACCAAACACCGTGCAGCAAGCGTACTCAGATGCGGATGAATCACTATGAGTGTGGGCCATACACGAGGAGCTAGTTGCCATCAAGGAGCACATGATTTATGAGAAAGGGAAGCTTCCACATGGTTGTAAGGCCATAGTTGCTCTTTTGGTTTTTTTAGGGAAAGAGAGATTTGATGGCTTAGTAGATAGGTACAAGGCTTGTCGTATGACCAAGAATTTTCCCCAGGTGCCTGGTGGGTTTTAGAAACTGTGTGGCAGATGCAACATGGCCCTATGGGTCCTCTAAGTTCACGGCTGTGTTTTGTGTGAATTCCAAGTCTAAGCGTGAGCTTTCTGGTCACCTCACACTATGTGTGTGGGGTTTGGAAAAAAATTCGAGAAATTCCCTTTTGTGAAGATAATAACGGAGTTTTTCTTTGTAATGCTACTCTCAACCTTTCCAATGCACCATACGGCGTGTGATTTGGTTAACCATAGCTCCCGCTTCGTCAGCCGAGGTGCAACACACCAATCCAGCCACTCAGTTTGCGACGCGCATGATGCCCATTAGCCAAGACGCCCTCACACATCAAGGACTCATCAAAACACATTTCTAGATGTACAAATGTCCCTACATGTAGTGGCGGTGCCCCCTATATTTTTGGGGTGGATTTTGATTTCTTAATCATCGAGTTTGGTGATGGGGATTGACACAGTTCAAAAGTTCTCCACGGACTTGCAGTCGGAATATTTGCCAAGTCCCCAAGTAACAAGCTGTACTTCTGAGATTTGAAATCCAAGCCAGGATTCTTACTGTCCTCAAATAACAACTTGTACTACTGACTCCAGTAGATCTTATCCACTGGAAGACTTTGCAGTCTTCCGGTGGATAATCCACTAGATGTACCTTTGTTACTCACTCCGGTGGATTTTCCATCGGAAGTAGAATCACGACCAACACCCAGAGCTGCCGCACACATCCCAACTTTGGAAGCTCATAGCGTACTAGCACGTGAAAAGATCAGGCATTTGAATTTCAGTTTTTGTATAAAAGATGCTCAGCATTTTGGTATTTGACACAAATACAAATTCAAGGATCTGAATTTGACATAAAAACAAAATGGTGTGTTCGGTATAGGCTCACATTCTACCGCGGGCATAGATTCTTGCATTCAAATATCTAAGTTTGGATGCCTGCGCGGCCTCGCTGTCAGTATCGCCAGGTAGGAGTATCCTGCCTTGGCGAATCTCCCACCGGTGTGTCCCTGTCGCTGAAATTCGAACACAACACAGTCAGCATTGGCGCGAGGTACAAAAAAGGGAAAGTGGACAATTTGGCACAAATACAAAATGAACTGCAGTAATTTGACACAAATACAAAATATCCATTCCAGAGTTATTAAAAAATCTTTTCATGTGATAGTACGGGTATCTCCCTTGTTACTTGTCCATATCCAGAGATTTAAGTTGAACTGAACTCAACAACTTGTCAAATTTTTGGAACTCTTTTCCAACCTGGAATCGGAGAAATTGTCAGCTATCTAGAGTAAAATGCAAGGATTTCCCTCCCTCTGGAGGCTTGTCCATGCCTCCCGGTGTTGCACTCCGGCATGCTAAGGGGCAAAGGACAACATTCTCCCCCTTGCACTTGTCATGCCCATTGCTCCTGCTTGCTCTCACTCACCTTCCGCTTCACCCTCCAACCCGTCACAGACAGTCATTCCAAGTCTGGCCATGCTAATGACGCGCGGATCCACGGGTTGCGCTTTGGTCAAGAAATCCGCAAGCATGTGGTGCATGCTATAATGCTACCGCACCACATGTCCCTTGTCTGCCATGTCCTGTGCGTAATGGTAATGCATTTTGATGTGCTTTATCATCTTTTGCTTTGTCGGTTTGGTTGTTAGCAAAGTATCGCCGGTGTTGTTTTCTTATACCACCCTTGGTTCTTGCTGCGGCATGTCCAACTCTTTCAACAACCTGCAAAGCCACATGGCCTCCTTGACTGCTTCAGCCAACGCGATGTACTCAGACTCTAGTGTAGGGGTGGCGACGCAATCCTGTTTTTTGCTGTGCTATGACATTGCCACACCAATGAGGAAGAGCACATAGCCGGATGTGGACTTTCGTTTGCCCACATCACCGGCGTAGTCTCTATCCATGCAGTAGACCAGGTGCAAAGGATCTTACCTCACTTTGCGCGTGTTGCATTTCCTGCAAGTGTGAATCTTGTGATTTAATGCATTCTAGTTTAGTGGCCCTGGATTGGACACATACCTGCTCAGTTGGTCTACCGCGTAGGCCAAGTCTGGTCGAGTCGCCACTGTGGCGTACATGAGGCTGCCCACTGCTGATTGGTAGAGCACCACTGCCATGTCCTCCCACTCTTCTTTTGTTTGCGGCCCTAATTCCGCACTCAATTCACAAGTCGTGGAAACTGGACTGCCAACTGATTTGCACTCATCCATGTCGTACTGCTTCAGCACCTTGGCCACATGTTTGGCCTGTCCCAGCTTAAGCATGCGCACCCTTTGGTTCCGCGTGATGCTCACCCCGAGGTAGTACCCGAACTCCCCCATGTCCAACATGTGGAATCTGTTGCTCAGCTACTCTTTCAGCTACTGTAGGCTCTGCAGGTCTGTCAAGAACAAAATCAGGTCGTCCATGTAGAGTGCGACAATTTGATGGAGCTGCTTGTCGTATCACACATTCACGTTGTAATCAGACTCAGCGCTTGAAATAGATTTGTGCCATGAAGATGTCCATCTGTTGCTACAAGCATTAAGGTGATTGTTTTAGCCCGTACAAGGACTTCCGTAGCTTGCACACTTGCCCTCCGGTGGCTCCATCCCCTCCGAAACCTCCATGTAAACATCCTTTTCTATGATGCAAGTGAGGAAGGCCGTCTTCACGTCCATTAGTTAGAGCTCCATGTCCTTCATGGCTGCTACCAAAAGGATCACCCGGATTCTTGTGAACTTGGCAACGGGAGCAAACATCTCATCGTAGTGCTTGCCCTTGCATCACTAGCCGCACCTTGTATTTGTCAACCACACCTTCCTTCGTGAACTTGGTCTTGAAGTCCCACTTTGACCTTGGCATCTTTCAGCTTGTCAACCAGCTCCGACGTGTCACTTTCTGCTATGGACACCAACTCCGATTTAATGGCTACATCCCACTGCCCCCCTTTGGACCACGCAAGTAACTTTTGTAGGGTTTTTGGCTTTGTTGATGTAGCTAGCATGCACCAGGTCATGCCAATCCATCGTCCGATGCCTTCATCGAATCACTTCCCTACTCCTCGCTGCCACCCATTGTCGAGTGACAGTTTTGGTGGTACCTCGTCACTCTACTACAATTGCTCCGACTCTACATGCTATGGTGAATCATCAACCAGACGGCTCTTGGAGATTCTCTTCCGCTCCGACAGCACATCGCCTGGATGGGTGGCGCATCGAGTGGTTTTTCCACCAATGTCCAATGCGTACTTCGCCAAGAGTGAACGCCATGGCACCCTTTGTGCCTCATCCGTCGGGCCCTTCTGGTGGATTTCCTCATCTGCTTGATTGTTATTGGAGTCCTACAAGTTGGTTGCTGCCTGTGCTGTACCCATGTGCTCTGATGCCAAATCCTCAACTTCAGCGTCTGCTGGCTCCTTTGCATAGTCAAGGCACTGGAACCACTCGTCCACCTTTGGACAGTCTATGACACCCACATCGCTGATTTTAATGCAGCTCTACTGCATGTTGAACTCAATATCTTGGCTACAGACTACCTCCTCCTTGCACATGCCGTAGAGCCGGTACGCCTTGTGCGTGCTCTCATAGCCAAAGAAGAGATACAACTTTGCCCGTGGCTCTAGCTTGTTTTCACGTGGCTACACCATCATGTGCGCCTTTCATCGGAACACTTTGAGGTACGCCACACTTGGCTTGCGCCTGCTCAAAACCTCCTACGATGTATTCCAACCTCTCTCCCCCTTCAGCACCACTATCAGAGTGAGATTGATGGTGTAATTCTCCGTTTACACATCTTCTGTCTAGAAGCTTTGTGGTAGTTTTGCATCCACCAAAATAGTCCGTACCATGTTCAGCATTGTCTGGTTCACCTTCTCCACCATATGATTGTACTGAGGCGAATGCGGCATTTTTTGTTCCTAGTTTATACCCCGCGACTTAAGCCACCCATCACGCACTACATACTCTCCGCTGTTGTCACTATGCAGCAATCAGATCTTCTGGTCATTCTGCCTCTCCACTGCAGTGACATACTCAATAAGCCAGTTCAATACTTCGCCTTTCCGCATCATGAAGTACACATACAGTTTTTCACTTTAGTCAAATATGAAGGTGATAAAGTAATGCGTGCGACTCTTTCACGCCATTTTGAACGGTCTACACAAGTTGTGCACAGATTCAAGTAGGTATGAGGTACGATTCATGTTCTTGTTGAATGATTTGCACGCCCAAAACGGAGCAGTAGAGTCCCTGCTACGGCCATAGAAGTAGCCTTTGGTGGAGCCGCCCACCTAGCTTTGCACTCTAGGCGACAGGAGGCGCTTGGACGATGACCCGTCAAAGCGCCTTTCCTCGCCCAGAAATCAAGGAAAAGTTTACCCTGGTCAAGGAGGTCCTTATGGTTCCCTCATTCATGCCCCTGGTGCATTTGGAGCTCATTAGGAACAAACTCGGATCACTGGCGGTGGATTATCCCGCCACCCATGGCGGGTACCAGATTCTACCCGCCCAACACCCGATTTTCGGGCTAGGCTAACTTTCTGAGTACTCACTCAAATCGAGCAATTCAAAACTATATCCTGCATGGAAAAATCCAAGGAATCCAATTTTAAAGTCAGATCAGGTGTTTGACCACTCCTCAGTGGTAGAATCAGGGATTACGATCAACGGCACTCATGGCAAGGGGCACACCATGTCAACAATCTCCCCCTTGCACTGCAGCCTTGATGCCCTGTCCTTGGAACCTGTAGCATTTCAAACCTCACAGCGCAGACCAAGCTCCATGCAGCTCACGTTGTGCCTGTCCTTGGGCTGTGCCTTGGTCATGGCATCGGCGAGCATGTTCGTAGTGCCACAATGCACACTAGTCGCATCTCCCTTCGCCACCAAGTTGTGCGCGTAGTGATGCCGGATCTCAATGTGCTGGGTCCTCCTGTGCAGCACTGGGTTCTGGGTGAGGCTGATGGCACTCATGTTGTCAATGTTGAGTACAGTCGGCTTCCTTTGCAACATGCCAATCTCCTCTAGCAGCCGCCGCAGCCACACCGCCTCCTTTGCGGCTTCCGCGAGTGAGATGTACTTCGCTTCGACGCTGGATAGCGCCACACAGTTCTGCTTCCTGCTTGCCCATAAAACTGCTGCACCACCAAGCACAAACACGTTCCCTGATGTTGATTCTTTTTTCATCCACATCACTAGCCCAGTCGGCATCCGAGTAGCCGACCAACTCGAGGGAGTCGTCACGTGCTCCCCCTCCAAACACGAGTCGCGAATATTTTGTCGCCTTGAGATAGCGGAGGATCTGCTTCACCGTTTTCCAATGCAGCGGCCCGGGGTCAGCAACGTAGCGGCTCACTTGGCCCTCTGTGAAGGCCAGGTCGGGCCGCGTTGCCACCATGGCATACATGATGCTCCCCACAACGGACTGGTATGGCACACTTGCCATCTCCTCCTTCTCCTTGTCAATGCTCAGCCCCATGATCAAGCTCAACTCACATGTGGTTGTCTGGGTGTGCCGATGGGGTTGCACTCTTCCATGTTGTAGCGGCAGAGCACCTCTTGCACGTATGTTGCTTGCCCCATCTCCAGCGTGCGTACCTAGCGGTCCCTCTTGATGGCGACGCTGAGGTAGTACTCGAGCTCACCCATGTCGGTCATTTTGAACCGACCGCCCAGCTGTCGCTTCGGGTTCACCAACTCCTCTCTGTCTGATCACATGAGGATGAGGTGATCCATGTAAAGGACCACGATTTGGTGCAACCCCGGCTGCTTTCGCACATACACGCTCTGATCCGCTTTGTAGCACTTGAAGCCAAGCTTGGCCATGAAGCCGTCCATTTTCAGGTACCACATGAGTGGTGCTTGCTTCAGCTCGTATAGCACCTTGCGAAGCCGGCACACCTTCCCTGACGGAGCATCCACCCCCTCCGGCACCTCTATGAGGACCTCCTTTCCAGGTCACTGTTAAGGAACGCGGTTTTCACGTCCATTTGGTGGACTTTGTAGTCGCGCGCCGCCGCCACCGAGAGGATGGAGTAGATGGAGGCAAACTTTGCCACTGGTGCGAAGGTTTCTTCATAGTGTTCACCCTTCTGTTGGGCGTACCCCTTTGCCACTAGCCGCGCCTTGTACTGCTCCACCTTCCCCTCCTTGGTGAGCTTCTTCTTGAAGATCCACTTGGAGCCGATGATTTCTACGCCCTTTGGCCTGTCGATTAGCTGCCAAGTGCCGCTCTCTTCACGGGAGGTGAGCTCAGATTTCATAGCTCCCTCCCACTCAGCCCCATCCTTCCGTTGCAACGCCTCCTTGACGGTCTCGGGCTCCTTTTGCACAAAGAACGCTTGAGCAAACCCGGCCTAGATGCCTTCTAGGGAATCGTACATCAGTGCGGTCCTCCTTGCGTATCCGCTTCTTCGGGGCTTCTGTTGTGAAGGCTCCTGCTACTGCTGCCGTTGCTGCTGCTGCTGTTGCTGCCACTGCTGCGGGTGCTGCTGCCGCCGCTGCTGCTGCTGCTGCTCCTGCTGCTGCTGATGTCCTCTCGCTGTGCCACTTGCACGGCTGGCCTGCTCCCCCTCTCTTGGGGACCGTGGAGATGCGGGCTCACTCCCCGCCTCTTCGTTCAGCTCAACTGCTGCCAGCGCTTCCGACTCATTGGCCGACTCGGTTGAATGAAAAGTAGCCGCTTCCCCATCCCCCGGATGGTTCTCGCCTGTTGGAGCTCCTCAGACGTCACCCTCTTTTGCGTCCTCCGGTGTCTCCCCCTCGAGGTGTGGCAACCACTCCCCCTGCTTGGAGAGACCTGCGTCCTTGTCCGTCCAACGGTTGTCCTTGTCGAACGTGACGTCGTGATTCTTCACGATCTGCTACCTCTGTGGGTCAAAGAGCCGGTACGCCTTGCTCCTGCTCTCGTACTCGACGAAGATGCACCAGCAAGTCCGTGGATCCAGCTTGCCATGGCCCTCGCGTGCCTGCACAACAGCATGTGCAACACAACCAAATGCGAAGGTGTGCCACAATTGGCTTCCTCCCGCTCCACGCTTCTTGTGGCATCTTCCACACCTTGGACTCCGCGTCTTTTAGTGGCTTTGTGAGCATCAGGTTCATGATGTACGCCGCTATCCGTGCTGCCTTGCCCCAGTACCGCTGCATGAGGCCGGCATCACTCAACATGGACCGGACCATGTTAAGGATGGTGCGGTTTGCCCTCTCAGCAATGCCGTTTTGCTGCAGAGAGTGTGGCGTGGTTTTCTGCCACGCGATCCCCTTGCTCTTCATCCATGCCAAGCAGCCCTCATACTCGCCGCTGTTGTCGCTCCGGAACGCCTTCACCTTCAACCCTGATTGCCGGTCCACTGCCGCCACAAACTCCTGCATACATGTCAGGATATCACTCTTTCTCTTGATGATGTAGAGGTAGAGCTTGCGGCTGTGATCGTCGATGAAGGTCACAAAGTAGCAAGCGCCCCCGATGGAGCTCTCAAATGATCCACACACGTCAGTGTGGACCACCTCTAGCTTGGTCGATGCACGCGTCCCTTTGCCATCGAACGGCTGCCGTGTCACCTTGCCGGCCACACACAGCTCGCACATGGATTTCTTGGCTACGTCAAGGCTCTTGACCTCAAGACCCCGCACCACTTCCTTTTTTGCCATGTCCCTCACAGTGGAGGGAGCAATGTGACATAGGTGGCGGTGTCATAGGTTGAGGTTTTCTTCATCCTTCATCACGAGGTTGACAGTGTCAGTCCTTGCTGCATCGGCAAGAACCTTGGTACAAAGAAGATACAGGTCCTCCTCCCTCTTGCCACGTGCAATGACCTCGCCATCCCCCTTCTTTCGGATGATGGCTTCTCTCATGTTGAAGAGGACCTCAAGCCCCTTATTGGTAAGGCAGCTCACTTACAACAGGTTTGACCCAAAGTTGGGCATGTGGAGCACGTCATAGATGGTGCACGGAATGACTTTCCCGATCACCACCGACTCGATGCAAACATTACCTTCGCCCGCGGCCAACTCTGTTTTGCCGTTGGCCACTGTCATGCACCACTCGGTGGCACCGTAGGTGACGAATGCCGTCCGGTTGCATTGTGTGTGGCGGCCTGATCCGGAGTCGATCACCGTGACGTCCCGATCCGTCAAGTCGGTAGACTCCGTAGCCATCATGACTTTGGTGTCCTTCTTCCCGCCCCTCCCGAGCTGTTCGGACTTCTTGTTGGGGCAATCACGTGCGTAGTGGCCCTGTTTGCCACAATTGTAGCACTCGCCCTTGATGTCACCTCTCTTGGTGCCCTGCTTGGGACCCTTCCCCCTCTTGCCTCCCCCTCCACCTTGAGGGTGGACGGCATAGGCAGAACTTGACGTTGCCGTGCTCTCTCTCCCACCAAGCCGCATCCATTCATTGCGGACATACTTAGCGGCCTTTGGGTACTTCAGCGCATCAGCGCACCAGTCGCCCACGACGGTGATTATGGGACTCCAAGTGTTCGGCAAGGCCAAGAGGAGGATCATGGCTTGCAGCTGAGGGTCGACCTTCCATCCGGTGGCTACGCACTCAGCAGTGAGGGACTCGATCTGCTGCAGGATCTCCATGATGTCGCCGCCTTCGTTGGCTCGGAGGATGAAGAGACTCTTGAATACAAAGAGCCTATAGCAAGATTGGTGGACTGATAGATGGTGCAAAGCTTCTTCCAGGCTTCCGCGGCCTCCGTGCATCCTTGAATTAGTGCGCGCTATGGTGGTGCTAGCGCTAACACCAACAAAGCCAGCGCCTTCTTGTTGCGCTTCTTGTACTTGTTCACTTCCTCCGGTGTCGCGGTATCCGGAGGGGCGGTCTCTTTACATTTGACCAGCTCAAGGAGGCCCTTATCATCGAGGTAGAACTAAAACTGCCATCTCCACACAGGGAAGCCATTCACATCAAACTTGGAGACGACGCCGATGCTCTCGTGCTCGGTCGTTGCCATGGCGCACAGCGGTAGTGTGAAAGTTGAGGAGCTAGGGTCCTTCTAGGCACGTGGGCCCATAACCCTTTGTTGGCTCTAGTGGATGTGGAGGCACTCTCAAGGATGCTTAGCTCTCACTGATGCATGCTATCAGTGTTTGAGACAGCGAATGGATACCAATGGTGAAGAGTGTGGAGCACAAGGATCACGGATGGGAGTGTTCAGACCACGTCGCATTCAATAGATCTAAATTGAAACACGTCTTTGTTACTTGTTATAGTAAGATTACATCAGATGCTTATAGCCTGTGATCTAAGCTTTCCAACGCATCCAAGAACGCCCAAAACGGAGCAGTAGACCCCTTGCTACGGCCGTCAAAGTAACCCTTGTTGGAACGGCCACCTTGTCTTGCATGTTAGGCAACGGGAGGTGCTTTGATGATGACCCATCGAAGTGCCTTTCCTCACCCAGAAGTCAAGGAAAAGTTCACCCTGGTCAAGGAGGTCCTTCTGGTTACCTCATTCATGCCCCTGGTGCATTTGGAGCTCGTTAGGAACGAACTCGGATCACTGGCAGTGGATTATCCCGCCACCCATGGCAGGTACCAGATTCCACCCGTCCAACACCCGATTTTTGGGCTAGGCTAGCTTTCTGAATACTCACTCAAATTGAGTGATTCAAAGCTCGATCCTCCATGAAAAAATCCAAGAAATCGAAGTTGAAAGTCAGATAAGGTGTTTGACCACTCCTCAGTGGTTGAACAGGGAATTACGATCAACACCACTCATGGTGAGGGGCACACCTTGTCAACAGCTGCATTTGTTGCCTCTTCCATACCGTTGATGATGAGTTGGTGTACCAGTTCACACAACTCTATCTCCTTCATGACTAAGGGTGAGGAATTCCCCTGTTGTCGGTGCCATAGCTCCAGATCAGCTCCCTCTCATTTGGCCAGGTTGATAATGTCCTCCGAGTTTGTTGAATCTGTCACCGCGGAGATCACCTTAGTCTCCACAATGTAGAGGCCTCCCTCGGGCTTAGCTTCCAACAGGTTCTGTCACCCCCTTCCTTACGCATGACCCGCCCCTTTCTCATGAAGAGCACCTCGTACTTCTTATCCATCAAGAGGATACGACATAGAATTTCAGCCGAGCAAGGTACGTGCTGTATATTCTTGGCGAAGCAGAACACTCATTTTCCACCAACCACCACCTCCATGTCCTCATGTCCTTGGCCAGCCGGTAGTTAGATCTTGTCGTTTGCGACCACTATGGACTTGCTGGACTTGTTGTTGGTAATGAGCCCAACATTCTCAACTTGGGTGTGTTCCTCTGCTTTGGAGTCAAGACATCATCAGTTAACCTTCTTGAGGTAGTAGTTCTAAGTATCAATGAGAAGCGCTTTCTTGCCTTTAGCATCCTTGCTGCCAGCCTTTGCCTCCTCGGTGCACTCACTGGCCCAGTGGACCTCCTTGCTGGAGTTACGACACGCACCCTCCTTTGCGCCCTTCTTGTTGCCGCCATGTCCGCCACCTCCCTTGTCCCCACTTACGCCACCGCGCATTTAGGTGACGAGGACCAATGAGGAAGATAAGAACTCCCCACTGCTCCATTGTTATGAATCGTTGCGGATGCATTGTGCGACCATGCCATAGATGAGCTTATCCTCTGTCCATCCTCCCAAAACTGTTATTAGAGGGCTCCAATTGTTGGAAAGGGCCATGGAGAAGGCCATTACGTGCAACTATGTGCCGACCTTCTACCCCACGTCATTGCACTGTGAGGCAAGCAACTCAATCTGCTACATGGCGGTGATGACATCATCTTCCTACTCGATTCTCATTGTGAGGATTCACTCGATTACAAAGATTTTGTTCACAAGCAAGTTGGATTGATGGATGTCATAGTTTTTTTGCCAAGCCTTGACTGCCGACATGTAGCCCTGGAATTAGCTCCACTACGATTCGGCCGTATCGGACACCAACAGCATGAGTGCTTCCATGTTCTTTGCTGCAAAATTCTCCTCCTGGGCTCCAT
This sequence comes from Penium margaritaceum, assembly GCA_023375785.1. Taxonomy (NCBI): domain Eukaryota; kingdom Viridiplantae; phylum Streptophyta; class Zygnematophyceae; order Desmidiales; family Peniaceae; genus Penium; species Penium margaritaceum. Next base: position 118,107 of record SZWC01006491.1, read on the forward strand.
CGTTATCACTTTGTCGAGGAATTCCGTTTCCGTCATGACCTCCACCATCCCCTTATGCACGAGGTGGATCTCAAAGTGTCACCTCAATAGCCCAAAGCCAAGGTCGTCTCCATACTTCTGGAAGGGATGCGTCTCCTCATGCGACATTGGGCAGTCTCCCACTCCGGATTCTCAGAGTTTGACAGTGACGTTGTCCGCGGCAACAATCCCGTATGCTGTGAAAACTGTGAATGATGTGAAGACCTGTCACGGATGTGGGCCCCGTCTTTAGAACTTGTCTTTAGATATTGTGTGGAGTTTGCAAAGAGGCCCGATGAGTCCTCTTATTTCACGTATGTACTTTGTGTGAATTACAAGGAAGCGCGATCTTTCTGGCCGGCTCACGATATGTATGTGGTATTTGGACAGAACTGTGAGACAGTCAATTTTGGGAAGAGAAAAACGACATTTTGCGTTAGTTATTGGACATGGACATGGAATGACGAGTTATAGTGCTGCTGTCAGGTTTTCCAACGTACCAGATTGCACGCGATTCGGTTGACCGTAGCTCTCGCTACATCAGCCGAGCTGCGGAACACCAGTACGGCCTCTCAGTTAGCGGCACGCGTGATGCCTGCCCGCAGAGGCACCCTTGTACATCAAGGACTTATCAAAATGCATTTCCGGGGACGCAGATGTCCCTATACATAGTGGCGGTGCTCCTTGTGTTTTTAAGGTGCCTTTTGATGAGTTAATCATCGAGTTTGGTGATGGGGACTGACGCCGTTCGAATCCTGCCCGCAGACGTGCAGTCGGATTTTTGACTGTCCGTGAGTAACCAATTGTATTACTGAGTTTCCGACTTCGAGCCAAGACTGGGGGACTCCAGCCAATCCCCCAGTAACAACCTGTACTACTGACTCCGGTGGATCTCAATCACCGGATGACTCAGCAGTCTTCCGGTGGATATTCCACCAGTTGTACCTTTGTTAATCACTTTGGTGGATTTTCCACCACAAGTCAAATCGTGGATAACTCTTCAAGCCGCCGCACACATCCAAACTCTAGAAGCTCATGTCTCCCTTGTTACTTGTCCGAATCTGGTGATTCAAGTTGCATCGGATTCAAAAACTTGTGAAATCTTAGGAACTATGATCCAATCTGGGTTTGGAGCTGTATCCAGGAAACTTGACTAAAATTTAATGTCTTTCCTCCCTCTCGTGGTTTGTCGACGCCTCCCGGCGTCGCACCTGGACATCCTAAGGGAAAAAATACAATAGTGTGGAATTTTATGCCACCTTTGAACCTGCTGGAAAGTACACTACAAAGGCGTTGTTTAGTCAAGTGGCTGAATGTGACCAAGAGCTTCACTAGATGGAAATTAATGACACATTTATACATGAAAAACTTAAGGTAAACATTCATTTGGTTCAATATCTAAGGTTTGACAATATTACAGACCGAACATGGATCCTTGGGATGGCCTTGTACAACCTAAAGCAATCTCCTCGCTGCTGGAACCTTGAGATTTTGACTACGTTGGAGTAAGGAGGGTATCATTGTAGCCCTCTCGACCTAGCTCTATTTGCGAGTGCTCAATACACACCAGTGCTATCCTGGTCTATGTGGACAATGTCAAAATTGCTTGTTCAGACCCTCAGGTTATCTAGGCTATGAATGATCTATTCCAGTGTGGTTACAAAACAAATTATCTTGACCTAGCTCTTGTCTTTTTGGGTATGGAGAATGAGTGTGATTGCCAGCGTTGTGTGCAAGGCTGGTTATGTCATGGCGTTGGGGGAGATTTTTTTGACCTTTTGGCCACAGTCCCCTTTGGATCCAGGCTCATAGCACCCAATCAATAAGAGGATTCTTACTTCAGTAGACCCTGCTCATGTGGGGGAGCCTGCCTATGTTCTGGCTTACCTTCGAGTCTTTGGCTCCCTCATGTTCCTTGAAACCATAACTTTCGCAGATGTTGCATTTGCTCTGAACATCTTGTCAAGGTTCTCATAGCATCCGCATCAACTCTACCTAGAGGCTACGCTCCATGTTGTTTGGTATGCCATGTCGACCCCGCTTCTGAGATTTTGCTTGTGTACACGGCGGCCGTCGTTGGTTGTTGATGGATACACTGATAGTGATGAGGCCTAGCATTGTAGTGCGCATAGCTACTCAGGCTATGTCTCCCTTGATGGAGACATTGCAATCTCGTGGAAGCGTGGAAAGAAGGATTACATAGCACAAAGTTTGACTGAGATGGATTATGTCATGTTGGGACAGGCATTTGCAAAAGCATCTGGCTGTCTCATTTCAACATCCACTTTGGTAACCCATCCGCTACATCACCATCAGCTGCCAGAGTGAAAGCACACAGTGCATCACCGAGCATGATGTCATGTGTGACACATGCACGAATCACATCGAAATTGAGGATCATTCTTATGGTAGTGTAATGAAAATAGTGATTTTGGTGTCGTTGGTGTTGACACACAGCAAGAGCACAGGGAATTTCTCACAATGCTCGATGTCGTTGTAGGTTCAAGTTTGTTGTGCATAGTACTGCGCTCCTTGCACACAATTCTACTCTTGGATGATTTGTAAATTGTTGTTGTTGCCTCATCTCTTTGTCCACGGGTCCTTGTGTGGCTCTCTCTCTCTCTCTCTCTCTCTCTCTCTCTCTCTCTC
>SZWC01006492.1:0-20939 GCA_023375785.1 Penium margaritaceum
ACTGGTTGCGTAGAGGTGCGAACTGGTTGCGGAGTGGTGCGAACTGGTTGCGGAGTAGTGCTGACTGGCTGCGGAGTGGTGCGAACTGGTTGCGGAGTTGTGCAAACTGGTTGCCGAGTGGTGCAAACTGGTTGCGGAGTGGTGCTAACGGGTTGCAGAGTGGTGCGAACTGGTTGCGGAGTGGTGCGAACTGGTTGCGGAGTGGTGCGTCCTCGATATGAAGTTGCGAGGGAATGAACGTCCTCAATATATACAACAGATTAGAGATAAAACGGCTTCTTTCCGCTAGCCGGACGTGGGTGACTGGGTTATCACTGTATTAGAGCATCACTTGACGTGTCGGTTCAAACGGTCGGGAGACCAAGGAGCCGTTGAGTCAAGGTGGTTCCGTTGAGAGTTGAACCTTCTCGAGACTCGGATTTACCAAGAGGTGGGAGGAGTGAGTCTGGTTCTTGCTGTGTTTCTAACAGCGTCAACCTCCTACGGCACCTCCATGTAGACATCCTTGTCCAGATCGCCATTGAGGGATGCGGTTTTCACGTCCATTTGGTGTTCTTCGTAGTCGCGCGCTACCGCCACAGAGAGGATGGAGCGGATGGAGGCGAACTTTGCCACTGGTGCGAAGGTTTTCTCGTAGTGTTCACCCTTCTGCTGGGCGTACCCCTTTGCCACCAGCCGCGTCTTGTACCGCTCCACATTCCCATCCTTGGTGAGCTTCTTCTTGAAGATCCACTTGGAGCCGATGATTTTCTCGCCCTCCGGCCCGTCGACCAGCTCCCAAGTCCCATTCTCCTCGTAGGAGGCGAGCTCGGGATTTATAGCTCCCTCCCAATCAGCCCCATCCTTCCACTGCAATGCATCCTTGACGGTCTGGGGTTCCTCTTGCACAAAGAATGCTCGAGCAAGCCCGGTCCAGATACCATCCGCGGCATCGTATATTTTTACCGTCCTCCTTGCGCGTCCGCTTCTCCGGGGCTACTGCTGTTGAGGCTGTTGCTGCTGCTGCCGCTGCTGCTGCTGCTGCTGTTGCTGCCCTCTCGCGGTGCCACTCGCACCGCTGGCCTGCTCCCCCTCTATCGGGGACCGTGGAGATGCGGGCTCACTCCTCGCCTCCTTGTTCAGCTCCACTGCTATCGGCACGTTGGACTCATTGTCCGACTCGGATGAACTCACATCAGCCGCTCCCCCATCCCTCGGATGGTTCTCGCCGGTTGGAGCCGATGGAACATCGCCCTCTTTTGTGTCCTCCAGCATCTCCCCCTCAAGGAGAGGCAGCCACTCCCCACGCTTGGAGAGATCCGCGTCCTTGTCGGTCCAACGGCTGGCCTTGTCAAACATGACGTCGTGACTCTTCACGATCTGCTGCCGCCGCGGGTCGAAGAGCCAGTACGCCTGGCTCTCGCTCTCGTACCCGACGAAGATGCACCGCCGAGTCCGCGGATCCAGATTGCCCCGCCCCTCCCATGCCTGTACAACAGCATGTGCATCACAGCCGAATGTGCGGAGGTGAGCTACGGCTGGCTTCCTCCCGCTCCACACCTCTTGTGGCGTCTTCCACACCTTGGACTCCGCGTCTTTCAGCTGCTTTGTAGGCATCAGGTTCATGATGTACGCCGCTGACCGTGCCGCCTCATCCCACTACCGCTGCGCAAGGCCGGCATCACTCAACATGGATCGGGTCATGTTGAGGATGGTGCGGTTCGCCCTCTCGGCGACGCCGTTCCGCTGCGGAGAATGTGGCGTAGTTTTCTGCCACGCGATCCCCTTGCTCTTCATCCAAGCCGAGCAGCCCTCGTACTCGCCGCCGTTGTAACTCCGGAACGCCTTAATCTTCAACTCCGTTTGGCACTCCACAACCGCCACGAACTCCTGCATGCACGACAAGACATCGCTCTTGCTCTTGATGATGTAGAGGTAGAGCTTGCAGCCGTGGTTGTCGATGAAGGTGACGAAGTAGCGTGCCCCGCCAATGGAGGGCTCGAAAGGTCCACACGCATCGGTGTGCACTACCTCCAACTTTGCCGATGCACGCGTCCCCTTTCCTGTAAACGGCTGCCGTGTCGCCTTGCCAACCACGCACGGCTCGCACACGGCGTCCTTGGCTGCATCAAGTCTCTTGACCTCGAGACCCCGCACCACTTCCTTCTTCGCCATGTCCCTCACCGTTGAGGGAGCCATGTGGCACAACCGGCGATGCCATAGGTCCAGGTCCCCTTCATCCTTCATCACGAGGTTGGCGTCGTTGGTCATCACCGCATCAGCAAGAACCTTGGTACGGAGAAGGTACAGGTCCTCCTCCCTCTTGCCACGTGCTATCACCTCGTCGTCCCCCTCCTTCCAGACGATAGCCTCCTTCTTGTTGAAGAGTACCTCGAGCCCCTTGTCGGTAAGGCGGCTCAGTGACAACAGGTTTGCCATAAAGTTGGGCATGTGGAGTACGCCGTAGATGGTACACGGAATCGTTTTCTCGTTCACCACTGACTCGATGCGAACATTGCATTCGCCCGCGGCCAACTCTATTTTGCCGTTGGCGATTTTCATCCGCCGCTCAGTGGCGCCGTAGGTGACAAATGCCGCCCGGTTGCTTTGCGGCCTGATCCAGGTGACCAGGTGGTAACCTGGTTCTTAAATGTTGCACAGAGTTGCAAAGCCACCTCCTCCTCTCCTTCCTCTTCATCCTGATCATCCGCCTTGATGCTTAATTATAGCTCTTCATGCCGCTGCTCCTCTTCCCCTTGCGTGGGTGTCTGTTGTCCTGAGTGTGCTTGCGCTTCAAGCCGGGAACTGGTTGGCCATAAAGATCTATCATCAGGGGGATTTGGATCCCATCTTGAAGGTGGAGTGTTGAGCAAGCTGTGGTGTTCTTCTCGTGTGGGTATAGGCTCCTTTTCCTCTCCCCATTTCTCTGCCTCTTTTCGTTGCTTCTTTTCCCCCGGTCCAGCTCTTCGGGGCCCATTTTGTTTCTTCTTTTGTTGCTCTTCCTGCTGCTCCTCCATTGCTGCTGCTGGTGGTGCTTGCGCCTTGGGTGCCGTGCCGGATGCAGCTGCCGCAGAAGGCAGCACCTCTTGTCCACGCAGCTCTGCTGCTGCTGCTGGTGGCGCTGGCGCTCCGGGCGCCACGCCGGGTGCAGTTGCCGCAAAAGGCACCACTTCCTGTCGCCGCTGCTCTACTGCTGCTGCTGGTGGCGCTGGCGCTCCGGACGCCGTGCCGGGTGCAGCTGCCGCAAAAGGCAGTACCTCCTGTCCCCGCTCCTCTACTGCTGCTGCTAGTGGCGCTGGCGCTCCGGGCGTCGCGCCGGATGCAGCTGCCATAGAAGGCAGCACCTCCTGCTCTTGCTGTTTTGTTGCTGCTGCTGATGGTGCTGGCGCTCCGGGCGCTGCGCCAGGTGCAGTTGCCTCGGAAGACATCGCCTCTTATCCCCGTTGCTCTACTACTACTGCTGGTGGCACGGGGACTCCGGGCGCCGCGCCGGGTGGAGCTACCGCATGAGGCAGCACCTCGTGGCCCCGGTACTCTGCTGCTGGTGGCGCTGATGCTCCGGGCGCCGGGCCGGGTGTGGCTGCCACAGAAGGCAGTCCATCCTGTCCTCGCTACTCTGCTGCTACTGCTGGTGGTGCTTGCGCCTCAAACGCCACGCTGAGTGTAGTTGCCGCAGACGGCAACATCTCCTGCTCCCGCTGTTCTGCTAGTGCTACCTATGGTGCTGGCACTTCGGGCGCCGTGCCAGGTGCAGTTGCCACAGAAGGCAGCGCCTCCTGTCTCCGCTGCTATGCTGCTGCTGCTGGTGGGGCTGGCGCTCGGGCGCCACGCCGGATGTAGCTACCGTAAGAGGCAGCACCTCCTGCTCCCGCTCCTCTGCTCCTACTGCCAATGGTGCTGGCGCTCTGGGCGCCGCACCGGGTGTAGCTGCTGCAAATAGCAGCACCTCCTGTTCCTGCTGCTTTGCTGCTGCTGTCGATGGTACTGGCGCTCCGTGCGCCGCGCCAGGTGCAGTTGCCACAGAAGGCAGCACCTCTTGTCCATGCTGCTCTACTGCTGCAGCTGGTGGCGCTGGCACTCCGGGCATCGCGCCGGGTGCGGCTGCCGTAGAAGGCAGCGCCTCTTGTCCCCGCTGCTCTGCTGCTGCTGCTCGTGGTGCTTGCGCCTTGAGTGCCACGTCGGGAGCAGCTGCCAGAGAAGGCAGCACCTCCTGCTCCCGCTGTTCTGTTGCTGCTGTCGATGGTGCTGGCGCTCCGTGCACCGTGCCAGGTGCAGCTGCCGCAAAAAGCAGCGCCTCCTGTCCCCGCTGCTTTGCTGCTCCTGCTGGAGGCGTTGGCGCGTCGGGCGCCGCGCCGTGTGCGGCTGCCGCAGAAGGCAGTGCCTCCTGTCCTCGCTGCTCTGCTGCTGCTTCTGCTGGTGCTTACGCCTCGGGCGCCGCGCCAGATGCAGCTGCCGTAGAAGGCAGCACCTCATATCCCTGCTGCTCTGCTGCTGCTGGTGGTGGCGCTGGCGCTCCGGGCGTCGCGCCGGGTGCAGCTACCACAGAAGGCAGCACCTCCTGTCCCCGCTGTTCTGCTGTTACTCCTAGTGGTGCTGGCACTCCGGGCGCCGTGCTGCGTGCAGCTGCCGCAGAAGGGAGCAACTCCTGCTCCCGCTGCTATGCTGCTGCTACGGATGGTGCTGGCGCTCCGGACGCTACGCCAAGTGCAGATGCCGTAGAAGTCATTGCCTCCTGTCCCCGCTGCTCTGCTGCTGCTACTGGTCGTGCTTGCGCCTCCGGCACTGCGCCGGGTGCAGCCGCCATAGAAGGCAGCACCTCCTACTCCCGCTACTCCTCTGCTGCTACCGATGGTGCTGGCGCTCCGGGTGCCATGCCAGATGCAGCTACCACAGAAGGGAGCACATCTTGTCCCCACTGCTCTGCTGCTGCTACTGGTGGCGCTGGCGCTCCGGGCAGCACACCGGGGGCAGTTGCCGCAGAAGGCAACACCTCCCGCTCCCGCTGCTCTGCTACTACTGCCAATGGTGCTGGCGCTCTGAGCGCCATGCCGGGTGCAACTGCCGTAGAAGGCAGCGCCTCCTGTCTCTACTGCTGGGGTCTCACGGGGTGGACACTTGATGTTTTCGCGGCAGATAGCAATAGGTCTAGGCCATGTTCTGCGTCTACCACCGTTGATTATCTGTTGTACGTGGTATTGTTGCAGCATGTGGCCGCTGCGCCCGCCTTTGTCGCGTGGCTGCCGTTCCTGCACCAGGTGTCGCTCCAAGACTCTAGTGTGCCTGCTTTGCTTCAGACACTGGTTGTTTCGGAGCCTTGGGTACCACATTTGCTGCGGCCCCGCAGGGAGGCAGCTGTTGATGGACTTTTGGTACAGTCCCTGACGGTGCCTCCTCAGTGGTCTTGGGCCGCCAGGTAGGGAGCTTATCTTTCCCGGCCCAATGTCGCTTCTTGGTGATGCCTTCCATCTCTGCCACAGCACGTAATGCCCCTTCCTCTGCTGCCCTTTCTCATTGTTCCTGTTCTTGTGGTGTTGCGCTTGCCCTAGCTTCCTGCTCGTGTACTTCCTTGTCTTGTTGTGCCGGGGAATGCACCCCAATACTTGACAAAACAAGCCGGGTCCCCCCGGCCAAAGGCTCAGGCCTGTCGGCCACATGAACTGCAGTTGTGGTGATTGGTGGAGGAGGACGGTGTGGGCGATGGGGAGACTCAGGCATTCCTGTAAACGTAGCTACCACTTCCTCCACGTCGTCATCGATACTGATGCGGGGCGGGTGTCGCTTCTTTGGACCGGGAGCTTCTCAAGTCGCTCACGTCGCACCATGATGTTGGAAGTGTGGCGGCCCTTGAGCCACACATAGACTCCATCTACGGCCCAAACCTGGTAACACTGGTCCAGGAGTGTCGCTTCATTCTGTCGCGCCCTACCCACCTCCTCCCGCTTCGGCCGCACACTGTCACCAACCTGGAAGTCATCAATCATGAGGCCGGCATTAGCATGGTCCACCCCGCGCTGTGCTGCGACAGACCCCCGAGTTTGAGCCTCTTTGAGGTACCTTTGAAGCCTTGTACCTCGTTGTTTCATGAATTCCACCCCGTCGCACCCTCTTCCCGTGGCGGCATCGGCGCGTCAGGCATGAGCGGCATGGTAGCCATGGTCCAATGTTGCAGACCATGACGCAGCATGTACGGTGAGAAGCTCGTAGAAGAATGAGGTGTGATGTTACATTTGTAGACGATGTCTTCCTGCTACTCGTCCTAGGGTGCATTGTCATCCGACATCTTCCGGATGGTCTACGTGATTGCCCCATCCATACGCTTGACCTGGCCTTGCGCCTACGGCCGGTATGGTGCTCCATTCTCAATCCTGATGTTGAAGTATGCCGCCACTTCTGCGAATGTCCCTGCGAGTGCGAGCCATTGTCACACTGGATGATCTTGCATCCACCTCCCCAATGTATGACTTCTTCCTTAAAGAACACTTCAGCGTGTGCTGCGTTGGCCTTGGGGACCGCTTGAGCCATGACCCACTTGGTCATGTGGTCGATGCCGAGAATCCAGTACATGTTCTTGTGTTGGGTGGTATGGAGGGTGCCATGAAAGTCAATTGCAACCCTCTCCATTGGTGTGCCGAGGCGGGCGATGACGAAGCGGGGCTGGTGGATCTGTTGGCGAGGGTGATGGCAGATGCAAGTCCCACATGTGGCAACAACCTCCCCAATCAGCTTCTTCAATCCCACCTAGTAGACCTGTGGGACGAGAGTCTCGTATATGGTGGCGGAGCGTGCGTGCATCCGGTCGTGTTATTGCATGATGAGTTTGTCCCGCAGCATCATCGGGGTGCACCAACGCAGTGGGTACGCGTCATCCTCACGCCTCCAGAGCCGGCCCTGCAGCCACACAAACTTGACAAGTGTGGCTTTGGCATCGGAGCAAACATGGACGTCCGGGTAAATTTCCACCATGGTGTGACCACCAGATAGGACTTGGGCGCGTGCCCAATCTGACCACTCGTATGCTTTGAATGGTGGCTCCTGCTGCCAGTGCTCCAGGGTGCCCCCGGGCGCCAGGGCCTAGAGGGGACGTTGCATTTCCTCAAAGGTCTCCGGTGGTGGGGCGCTCTTCCACCCGCAGACTCAGCCTGGTGCTACTCGTCACCCTCCACTGGTGGGAGGGCGTCAGTCCGTGTGCGCGTGGAGGAGCTGCGTGTGATGGTTGGGTCTGCCGTGCCTGCGGAGGTCGTGGTGACCGGACGCCGGCTGCGGGAGGAAGCGCGCCGCGCGGTGTTGGAGGCATGACAGGTACCGCATCAACCAACGGCCCGCGGGCCCCGGTAAGGAGGACTCCTGCATGCGCAAACTCAAGGATGGCAGGTGGATTATCCACTGGAGCTGGTGTTGTCCCAGGCGCGGCAGGCGAATCCGGGAAGGAGGGGAGACCGGTGCAACTCTCGGTCTGCCTCAAGACGATGGATGATCCACCGGCAGCGCTGCCGCCGGGGATGCCGATGGCACTGGAGCAGTAGGGGAAGAGGGAGGAGAGAGCGGGCGGGGGAGAGGACCAATGACTGGAAGTACGAGTAAAGTCCCGCTTCGGAGAGGAGGAGAGGAGGGTTGAGGGGAAGCAAGAGAAGTCGGTAGCTGATCCACTGGAGGTGACGCAGTCATTGGAAATGTGGTCGCAGCAGCCACGGGCGGCGCGGGTCGAGGGTGCGGCCGACCCGCGATGCTCCCCACCTGAGTGGATGTCAAGGGAGGAAGGGCGGACATCGAGGGCGGGACGGCAGTCGATGGTAGACGGTCAGCTGAGGAATTCTCCTCACAGTTGCGGGGCGATTCTTTGCCGCTGGTTCTTGAATCAGATGTCGAGGAGGAAGGGCCGAGCCACTGACGGTGAAGCCAGCGCATGAGCACCCTCGGTGTCATCGCGTCGGGAGGGTCGACAGTTTGTACCGGGGAGATAACTGTGAGGCCCGCATGATCTGCCTCCACACGGCGGTATGAAGCCCGCAGCATGATTCCACGGTGAGCAAAGGGATGCAGGTTTGCAGGAAGAGGACCTTGCGGACGATACTGCACCGCCCAGTAGAGAAAGCAGCGGAAAGCTCGCGCTCCGCGGTGAAGAGAGAGGTCGAGGGGGTAAAGAAAGCGGAGAAAGTCGTGATGGTGCAGATGAAAACTCCATGCCAAGAATGGAAGGAGGTTGGGCTGGGTTTATTATGGGTGGGTGGTGATCATGATCCAGTGTAGGAAACAGCAGAAGGCTGCCGGTCGTGCACCAATGGAAAAGTCCGGCGGATAGAGGTGCCGCAATTCTTCGAGGAACTCGTCCCACTCATCCTCCAACATGTGTACGGCACTGGTGATGAACACGCGGGCCACATCACGGATCAATTACAGTTGTGGGTACTGCGCGCGCTCATCCATGAGTTGTTTGGCCTGATCAATGAGCGTTCAGATGGTACAGTACTGCTGGGAGACATCCTCACGGAGGGGCAGGACCCTTGTCCGTTGCTGCGACATATCCTGCAGTCTCGCACGATCGGCTACTTACTCCTCCTCACACTCGGTTTGTAGCCGCCGCAGATCTGGCAACTGCGCCTCGAGCTGCTGCAGCCCTGGAATCAAACGAGCCATCTCTGCACGTGTTGCCCGGAGGGTTCTGTTGGAAATACTCTCTAATGTCACAAGATCTCTGCACCACCCGGGTTTGCGAGGAAAATACTAAGGTACCCAGCTCAAGCCCTCAGCCAAAATCACCCGCCGACAGTACAAAAATCTGCGGCCACCAGTTCAAAACCGAGGAAGAGCTCTGCAAGTCTTCGACGGACCGACAGGCCAACGGCCGTTGCACCGCTAGCCAACGGCAAGCTCCAACGGCCAGGTCGCGACTCGGTACCCACGTCGCGACAACGGCAGGACCCACTCGATGGTTGTCGGCATCCTACCAGAATGAAAGCCACCACGTTCTTGGCCATCCGCCCGTCGCTGTCTCGTATCGTGGCCCGGACGTGCAAACCACCTCACAGAGACCTGCCCGACGTAGACCAACCTGCACAGCAACCTGAGCTGCAACAGAAGCAATCACAGCGGCAGCCGCCGCAAGACACCTGCGCCGCTTACTCACGTTCCGTCCACCCTAAGCTAGGTGGCTATGACCTAGGATAGGATCTAGGTACTACTTAGGTGTCTAGGTATAATCCGTTCTAGTTGCAATACTCGTTCCTACTAATTAGTTCATTCCTTCATCGTCCTGCCCGCTTTCGGGCTGTGGCATTCGCCTCTTGCCTTCCTCGCTTCTGCCCGCCTTCGGACTGTGGCACTTGCATCGTACCTTCGCTGCCGCTGCCTGCCATTCTGGCTGAGGCACATAAGCACTATTGCTCACTCGTTTACTTCCACTCACTCGTGTCAGTGCTGAGGCTTGCTCCACTGGCTTGCCCGTACCACCATCTCACTTTACTCTGTATCGTTCCTTCATTGTGCCCGTACCACTGCGCTGCGGCCTTTCAGCACGCGCCTTGGTGCTAAGACCCCGTTCCACTTCAGTCACATCCAAGCGCCCGTGTCTTTGGCACTGCGCCCACTACTCAGCTTCTATCAGCCTGAGCCTTGTGACATTACGGGGGGCTGTTGGAAATATTCTCTAATGTCACAACATGTCTGCACTACCCGGGTTTGCCAGGAAAATACAAAGGTACCCAGCTCAAGCCCTCAGCCAAAACTATTTGCCGAAAGTACAAAAACCTGTGGCCACCAATTCAAAACCGAGGAAGAGCTCCGCAAGTCTTCGACGGACCGACAGGCCAACGGCCGTCGCACCACTAGCCAATGGCAAGCCCCAACGGCCAGGTCGCGACTTGGTACCCACATCGCGACAACGGCAGGACCCACGCGATGGTTGTCGGCATCCTACGAGAAGAAAGGCCACCACGTTCTCGGCCCTGCGCCCGTCGCTGCCTCGTATCGCGGCCCGGACGTGCAAACTACCTCACAGAGACCTGCCCGACGCAGCCCAATCTGCACGGTAACCTTAGCAGCAGCAGAAGCAGTCACAGCGGCAGCCGTCGCAGGATACCTGCACCGCTTACTCACGTTCCGTCCATCCTAAGCTCGGTGGCTATGACCTAGGATAGGATCTATATACCTCTTAGGTGTCTAGTTAGAATCCTTTCTAGTTGCAATACTCATTCATACTAATCAGTTCATTCCTTCATCGTCCTGCCCGCCTTCGGGTTGTGGCATTTGCCTCTTGCCTTCCTCGCTTCTGCCTGCTTTCGGGCTGTGGCACTTGCTTCCTGCATTCGCCACCGCTGCCCGCCATTCTGGCTGAGGCACATCAGTACTATTGCTCACTCGTTCGCTTCCACTCACTCATGTCTGTGCTGAGGCTTGCTCCGCTGGGTTGCCCGCACCACCATCTCACTTTACTTAGTATCGTTCCTTCATTGTGCCCATACCACTGCACTGCGGCCTTTCAGCCCGCGCCTCGGTGCTGAGGTCCCGTTCCACTTCAGTCACATCCAAGCACCCGTGTCTTCGGCACTGCGCCCACTACTCAGCTTCTATCAGTGCATCCTTCAGTTCATCATCCATTGTGTCGATACATCCTCAGCTGTCTTATCTCTGTTATGTCAGCATGATGTCAGCTTCCGCAACTTCACCGACGCTTCCGCCTCAACCTGATCTTCACGTCTGTAGCCTCCGGTTGTCATTGCAGTTTCCTGACAGGTTGGGCCCAACTCTGCTGTTTGGTCAATAAGACGCTGCCCTTCCACTGCGGATGGCTTGTCACCTCTGTCCGCAGCCTCGTTCCATTCATCTTACAGGCGCCGCACCTCTTCGATTCTTGCTTGGATTGCCGCTGCTTGACTTTCTTGGACCTGGACTCGCTACTGTCTGTCAGCGCGGGCGCACTCGCACGCAGCGAGGGCATTCCTCACTTGAGCCAGGTTGGCGGCAGAGCTGCATACATGGTCCACGTACGCCCTCACCCACGTCCTATGCTGCTCCCAGAGTCTCTCCACTCTGACGGTCCATGCTCGATTCTGGGTGATGTGAAGCGCCACTGCTTGCCACAGTGCCTCGTTGCTATGAAGGTCAGGTACTTCCGATGAGGGTGGGGGTGCCGGGCAGTGGTAATCCATACACAGGGTGTGGAGAAGGTCTTCTGCTTCCGCCATAGTGAGAAACGCTGCGAGCGCGCGGGCCTCGACCTCAGAAGCAGCAGCCGCGTTCACCGTGCGTTCAGCGAGTACGTACTTGTACCGGGCCCAGTCGGTGTGGGCCATCTCTGGCGTGGGGCTGGTGGTGTTGGTCTGTCGCTGTTCTCCAGTAGTGGTTGCGTGGTAAGTGTGTTCCAGAGTGTCCAGAACTGAGGTTGTCTCTGTCGTTGACTGGAGGCTTCATAAACGGTGTGAACTTTGNTCGGTGTGGGCCATCTCTGGCGTGGGGCTGGTGGTGTTGGTCTGTCGCTGTTCTCCAGTAGTGGTTGCGTGGTAAGTGTGTTCCAAAGTGTCCAGAACTCAGGTTGTCTCTGTCGTTGACTGGAGGCTTCATAAACGGTGTGAACTTTGTGAACAAAAATTTGAGGGCCACCGTCCCGATCTGCGAGAGGGTGCCCGAGCGATCCAGGGCGGCTGGGCGGGATGGGCGTGCCGCCGTGGTTGTCCAAAGGCGAGGGGCATGTCAAGTTCCAGGTCACGTTGATGTGTTGGACGCTCACCTTGAATCCCCCGTGATCACATGGAGACGCGTTCTCATATGAAGACGATGTCTTCTGAAGCTCTTGTTGTTGTTTGCCTGCGTCGTGTGATGCGGACGATGACTTCTACAAATTGTAACACGAGTTAGCCACGGTCCGAGTACCCAATCACAGTGCACGTTTAGTATGCATGACATTGCATGTATAAACAAGGTAAAAAAAATGGTGGCTTGGTACGGCTATTGTGCGCAATGCCTTCACCGAGTTGGCATGTGCCACTGACCATGACCACAAAGTTTACCAAGTACCTTAATTGGCTATGAATCATAACACGAGTCTGCCACGGTAAGAGTGTCCAATCACAGTACAGATATACTGGGCATGACCTTGCAGGTATACACTGTCAGAAGAATGTAAGCATGAGAACGACGGTAGCAGAAGCAAGCAGAAGCAGCGGAACATGCAGATGTACGTCAGCAGAGTGACGTGAGCGAGAGCGGTTCGAGGAGTTAGTCGCGGGAGCTGATGAGGGCTGAGATGCGAGGTAGCACAGGTAGACAGGTTGATGTGAGAGAGAGTGCTGACGGAGAGTTAGAGCTGAGCAAAGGAGCGAGAGTGACGGAGCAAAGCGTTGAGAGTTGGCGAAGACAGAAAGTGCGAAGGAT
This sequence comes from Penium margaritaceum, assembly GCA_023375785.1. Classification (NCBI taxonomy): domain Eukaryota; kingdom Viridiplantae; phylum Streptophyta; class Zygnematophyceae; order Desmidiales; family Peniaceae; genus Penium; species Penium margaritaceum. Next base: position 12,346 of record SZWC01006492.1, read on the forward strand.
AGGCAGAGCGAAGACACGGCGGCAAAGCCGCGGAACCAAAGGGGGAAGAGGGTGAGCAGATTTGTTTTGGTTAACTCAAGGGAATGAACATCCTCGGTATAAAAGTGACAGAACAGGACAAAATAGCAAAGCAACGGCTTCTTGTGCACTAGCCGGACGTGCTTGCGGTTGAGCCCCTTATTAGGGGATTACTCGGTAATGTGCCGTTGATCGGTTCTCACCGCCAATGGTTCGTGGGTGATGGGACCGAGGTGGTTCATGCCGAGGCTTGAACCGTTATTGAGAGCTCTTGGATTTTCCGAGAGGGGGGAACCACAACGACTCTGTGGAGGCGGACCCGGCAGGTGCTCTGCCTTGACAGAGACACAATTCTGACACCCCCCGTGAATCTGTCAAGGCAGAAGGCTTCTCTAGCGTCTTCTGATATTTTGGTTGCCCAATGACTTGCAGTGCACCTTTCCTCCGCAGTGAGTGATGAGTCCATGGCACATGAGCGTTACGTTGTCATCATGTTGGGCCAGGAGGAAATGAAGTGTAGGATCCACGAGTGCACGGAGTCCTCGCCTGGCTTCTTTGTTGAACAAATCGAGCTGCTCATGAAGCTCGTTGGGCGTATGTTCTTCGCTGGGGCTACAGTAGTGTGGTGCTATCACAAGAGACCGCACAATGGGGAAGTGAAAGAGGTAGTATGTATGGAATGTCTCATATAATGTTCGTTCCCACAAGTCGATGTTGGTTGCTGTGACATCAGCTGCGTCGTCTTCTGGAAGAAAGAAGAGTTGTGGGACGTTTGGTAGGATGGGGAAGACATCCACATAGTGCCGATGGAGGAAGTGGGACCGCCTAGCGCATGCACACTCCAGCACGGAGTACCAGCGCTGGGCGGCTATGTTGTCTGGCTGTTCCGTGAGGTGGTAGATAGGAGCAACGCGTGTTCTTAATACATCCCAGATGGCAGTGAAGGTGGTATGGTAGTCCTTGGGTGGATGCAGGCTACTGTACAGGTGGTCGTATTTTCCAAGGAGCATACCGGCCACCTCATACTCGTGGATGTAGATGTTGCGTGCGCTGGAGATGATGCTGTCTGACGAACTAAGAATGTTGTTGGCGTTGGAGGCAAGGACAGGGAGTTCAACCCAGGCAGCACAGAGCTTGTCCATGGTGTGTAGATTAGGAGCGGTGGCAGATGCTGGATAGGTGCTGATGATAGCGAGGAGGGCGATGCGGCCGAGTGAATTCGTGTGTTGAGCAAATGCTGAGGTGAGGAGGCGGAGGCGGCTGATGAATGAGTGGGAGTAGGGGCGCAACCACGTGCGTTGCGAAGATTTTCGGCGTGGGCGCAGGTCGTCGTGGAATGGGCGATGCGACCGGGCGGATCCTGGTGCCGGACTGATGATGGAAGCTGAAGAAACGATTGATAGATGAGTGGGCGTAGGGACGAAACCACATGCACTGAGGACGGAAGCTGCAAAAGCGATTGATGGAGGAGTGGGCGCATGGGCGAAACCACGTGCGCTGAAAAGTGTTCGGCGTGGGCGCATGTCGTCGCGGAAAAGGCGATGCAACCGGGCGGATCCTTGTGCCGGGCAGAAGGTGATTTGCGGAGGCAGAGAAAGCGATTGATGGATGAGTGGGCGCAGGGGCGAAACCACGTACGCTGCGAAGTTATGGCATGAGTGCAGGTCGTCGCGGAAAGGGCGATACGACCGCGCGCATCCTTGTGCCGAGATGGAAGCGATTGCGGAAGCGTAGGAAACGATTGATTTGATGAGTGGGCGCAGGGGCAAAACCACGTGCGCGATAAGACGATGCTGATGATGCTGATGCTGATGATGGATGGCGACGCGGGGATGCTGATGATGAGGAGGAGGCGATGCGGAGGCGGCGAGGATGATGTTGGAGACGGAGAGGCGGAGATGAGGCGGGAACGGGCGGTAGATGAAGTTGAGATGACTGAAGCGAGGAGGGAGAAACGATGGAGGCGAATGGACATTGACCACAATCTTTGACCAAAACGTTTACCAAGTGACTTTAACTTCTACAAATCGTAACACAAGTCAGCCACAGCCAGAATGCCCAATCACAGTGCATATCTTATATGCATGACCTTGGAGGTATACAAAAGGTAAAAAACCGGTGGCTTGGCACGGCTATTGTGCGCAATGCCTTGACAAAGCTGGCATGTGCCACTGCCCATGACCACAAAGTTTACCAAGTACATTAAACGGCTATGAATCACAACACGAGTCAGCCACGATCAGAGTGTCCAATCACAATGCATATACACTAGGCATGACCTTGCAGGTACAAACAAGATATAATACTGGTGGCTTGGTGTGGCTATTGTGTGCAATGCCTTGACTAAGTTGGCATGTGCCACTGACCATGACCACAAAATTTACCAAGTGAGTTTAACTTCTACGAATCGTAACACAAGTCAGCCACAGTCAGGGTGCCCAATCATAGTTCAGATGTACCAGGAATGACCTTGCAGGTATGAACAAGGTAAAAAACCGGTAGCTTGGCACGGCTATTTCGCGCACTGCCTTGACAAAGTTGACACGTGCCACTGACCATGACCACAAAGTTTACCAGGTACCTTCAACGGTTAAGAATCATAACATGAGTCAGCCTCGGTCAGAGTGTCCAATAACAGAGCAGATAGACTAGGCATGATCTTGCAGGTTCAAAAAAGGTAGAATACTGGTGGCTCGGTGTGGCTATTGTGTGCAATGCCTTGACAAAGTTGGCATGTGCCACTGACCATGACCACAAAGTTTACCAAGTGACTTTAACGTCTACGAATCATAACACGAGTCAGCCACACTCAGAGTGCCCAATCACAGTTCAGATGTACTAGGCATGACCTTAGAGGTATAAACAAGGTAAAAGGCTGGTGGCTTTGCTCGGCTATTGTGCGCAATGCCTTGACACAGTTGGCATGTCCCACTGACCATGACCACCACGTTTACCAAGTACCTTAAACGACTATGAATCCTTACACAAGTCAGCCACGGTCAGATTGTCCAATCACGGTGCAGATGGACTAGGCATGACCTTAAAGGTACAAACAAGGTAGAATACTGGTGGCGTGGTGTGGCCTTTGTGCGCAATGCCCTGGCAAAGTTGGCATGTGCCAAGGATCATGATCACAAATGTATCCAAGTGAATTTGACTTCTATTGATCGTAACACAAGTTAGCCACGGTCAGATTGTCCAATCACAGTACAGATATACTGGACATGAACTTACAGGTATAAACAAGGTAGAATACTGGTGGCTCAGTGTGGCTATTGTGCGCAATGCCTTGACAAAGTTGGCATGTGCCACTGACCATGACGACAAATGTTTCTAAGTGACTTTTACATCTATTGATCATAACACAAGTCAGCCACGGTCAGTGTGTCCAATGATAGCGCAGGTGTACTAGGCATGATCTTGCTGGTTCAAACAAGGTAGAATACTGGTGGCTCGGTGTGGCTATTGTGTGCAATGCCTTGACAAAGTTGGCATGTGCCACTGACCATGACCACAAAGTTTACCAAGTGAATTTAAATTCTACGAGTCGTAACACGAGGCAGCCCTTGTCAGAGTGCCCAATCACAACACACATCTAATATGCATGACCTTCCAGGTATAAAGAGGGTATAAAACCGGTGGCTTGGCACGGCTACTGTGCGCAATGCCTTGACGAAGTTGGCATGTGCCACTGACCATGACCACAAAGTTTACCAAGTGACTTTAAATTCTACGAATCCTAACACGAGTCATCCACGGTCAGAGTGCCCAATCACAATGCACATCTATTATGCATGACCTTCCAAGTATAAAGAGGGTAGAAATCCGGTGGCTTGGCACGGCTATTGTACGCAATGCCTTGACAAAGTTGGCATGTGCCACTGACCATGACCACGGGGTTTACCAAGTACCTTAAACGGCTATGACTCATACCACGAGTCAGCCACGGTCAGAGTGTCCAATTACAGTACAGATGTACTAGGCATGATCTTGCAGGTACAGCCAAGGTAGAATACTGGTGGCTCGGTGTGGCTATTATGCACAATACCTTGACAAAGTTGGCATGTGCCACTGACCATGACCACAAATGAATCCAAGTGACTTTTACTTCTACGAATTGTAACACGAGTCAGCCATATTCAAAGTGCCCAACCACAGTGCACATCTAATATGCATGACCTTGCAGGTATAAAGAAGGTAAAAAACCGGTGGCTTGGCACGGCTATTGTGCGCAATGCCTTGACAAAGTTGGCATGTGCCACTGACCATGACCACACTGTTTACCAAGTACCTTAAATGGCTATGAAACATAACACGCGTCACCCACGGTCAGAGTGTCCAATCATAGTGCAGATGTACTAGGCCTGATCTTGAAGGTGCAAACAAGGTAGAATACTGGTGGCTCAGTGTTGCTATTGTGCGCAATGCCTTGACAAAGTTGGCATGTGCCACTGACCATGATGACAAAGTTTACCAAGTGGCTTTAATTTCTACAAATCGTAACACGCATCAGCCACTGTCGGAGTGCGTAATCATAGTAGACATGTAATATGCATGATCTTCCTGGTATAAACAAGGTAAAAAGCAGGTGGCTTGGCACGGCTATTGTACGCAATGCCTTGACAAAGTTGGCATGTGCCACTGACCATGACCACAAAGTTTACCAAGTACATTAAACAGCTATGAATTATAACACGAGTGAGACACAGTCAGAGTGTCCAATCACAGTGCAGATACACTGGGCATGACCTACCATATATAAACAAGGTAGAATACTGGTGGCTGGGTGTGGCTATTGTGCACAATGCCTTGACAGAATTGGCATGTGCCACTGACCATGACCACGTATGTATCCAAGTGAAGTTTACGTCTATTGATCATAACACGAGTCAGCCACGGTCAGAGTGTCCAATCTGAGTGTAGATGTACTAGGCATGTGTCGGAATCTACATCAAGAACCACACGGCTCTGCCAAGGTCGCCCTGGTATAACTCAATCGTCTTTGGAGAGTTCACCCAACGCGAAAGGGAAAAGTCAGACGGAATCCGGTTCACCTCCCAAGTCCTGCTGCCCAAACGGCTCGGAAGGCATAACCAATCAGATTCATCTTGTTTGATCATCTGGCCGTCCAAACACACCACGTCCAACGCCAACGGAACCCCGACACCACGTATCGGCCAGCAAGATCTGCCGACAGGAATCCTGCTCCCCGGTCTGTTCTCCGTGGCAACATCCAAGGATCGGGAGAAGAAGCACGTTCCCCACCTAACATGGGAGAACTCCCAAAACCATAAGACGAAGTACAGCCGCATCGCTTCCTTGCATCGCACAGACACAGCAGCCGCAGCAACAGCACAATGGCGGCTCCGGCTTCACGTCTCGCACCNTCTGGTCTGATCATCTGGCCGTCCAAACACACCACGTCCAACGCCAACGGAACCCCGACACCACGTATCGGCCAGCAAGATCTGCCGACAGGAATCCTGCTCCCCGGTCTGTTCTCCGTGGCAACATCCAAGGATCGGGAGAAGAAGCACGTTCCCCACCTAACATGGGAGAACTCCCAAAACCATAAGACGAAGTACAGCCGCATCGCTTCCTTGCATCGCACAGACACAGCAGCCGCAGCAACAGCACAATGGCGGCTCCGGCTTCACGTCTCGCACCATCCACCCTGATGGGTGTAGACACTTGTAACCTAGCTCCCTAGACTAGTACTAATAGCAATAGGATCCATGCACCCAATTGCCTCAGTTATTCATTCCTTGGTCATTGCCTCTTCAATATCCTTCATCGATTGCCTCTGCTCAATTGCCGTTTCTCGCTCCGTTGCCTTCATCGCACTAATTATTGACTCCGCTCAGTTATCCATCAGTTCCAAGCTGTTGCCTAATCATCACCTGTATTTCACACTCCTTGAAGGATCCATCCTCCAAGGAGCCCGAACCGCAGTACCCGGCATCAACGCGCTTCGGCTATCAGCCTCGCTTCCTCACTATCAGTGTCTCTCTTGATTGCTCATGATCAGCGCTTTGTCGCTCTCGCTCCTCGCGCTGTTCTCCCCTGTCGGTATACTTCTGGTGCTACTGTAACGTCATCCTCCGTCAGCCTTCCGCTCCTTCCTGGCTAATTCCTCACCACCTACTCCTCTGCCTATTCCAGTGCCCTTTTTTTCCTGACATGGTATCAGAGCCCAGAGAAAGACTCTGGCGCCATCATCGCATCCGCCTTCCTCGCTGACGCCCAGACCGCCACGTCGAGCCGCGCAAGCCAGCCGCACCGCTGTCACTTCCCTCGTCAACGACCTGCAGTATCCTCAACGCTGTATATGGGCGCAGCGCTCAAGACACTGCAGTCAACTTCAGCCAAAGCTCATCGCCTCCTGTCGCTCGAAGCCCATCACTCCGTCGCACCCTGTTCATTCAACAACTATCATCTCCTCTGCAGCAGCAACACCTGCTTCCCACACACGAAGCCTCCTCCTGCTCCAGCCAGTGTGTCGCCACCACTCTTGAACCGTGTATGGGCACGGCTCAGTAGCGGTGCTACGCACAACAAAACAAGCAGCAGCAGTCACCGCCTTCCCAGCACCAGCAGAATCAAAACTCCCACAACAGTAATGACATCCCTCCTCATTCACTAAAACTGTGCCATCCTTCATCATGAGATTCTCTCAAGACACAGAGGAGGCGCTTGGATGCCTCCTCTTTGGACTTGCAGCCCTCATCGGTTATATTCCTTGCCTCAACTACACCCTCACTCTCGAACTCATCTGCTTTGGAATCGTGGAACTTCTTCTGGTTGTTGGATTACTTCTGGTGCCCCTGCCCAAACAAGCAACTACCAGAAAAATTCGATCATCCGCATCATCCAGCCAAACCCCTCCTGCACTTGTGACACCCGCTTACTCGTGGGAAACCATCACCTCAACAACCACACCTTCCTCTGCAAACGATGTCAACAATATCATGACCTTCGAATACACTCCATCTCCTTCAGATGTCCTTCCTCCCTTCCAGGACGATTACGTGGACTACTACTTCGATGATGACCTCTATCATGATGAACCATTCCCCTCGCCTCAAGACGACCCCTCAACTGAAATTCCTGACCCTACCGGCACTATGGGTCTTCTTCTCTTTTCCGACACTCCAATCTTCTCTCGCAAAGAGCTAAACGAGTTCATGCTTCGCAACTACGGCACCTCCATTGGAGGAATCACCACGCAGCAGCCCAACGTTCACTCTACCATCACGCCTCCACCAACACAAGTCAGGCTTCCCCTCGCGAATAAATCAGCATCACAATCACATTCTGTCACCAAGATAACAGATCGCTACATCCCACCACAAAAACAAGCACAGCTGCTCAAAAACACCTCAACCATGACTGCTGCAACTCCCTCCACCATCCTCAATCCCAACGACTCCTGTGAGAAAACTGCATCCTCCAATACTCCCGCTTCACTACCAGCTGACAGCTTCCAGTCCACACCAACACCCGCTCTACCAAGAGCCTGTACTTCCCCAACTTATATGACATCACCAGCACCTGCTCCTGCAGTTCCACCTGGTTTTTCTCAAACAACATGCCCTTCCCCATCATCACAGGTTGACACATTTCACTCAAACACCTGCATTGCTCCTCCTCTCTCAGTAAACCTGCCCTGCAGATATCAGACGACTTCTCACCTGCCTCCAAACGCTCCTGAGAAACTAGCAGCTGAAATCTCTGAAATCCCACCGGAGTCATCATCAATTTATCCATCACCTACGGAACCTCCAAGTACAACCTCTCCCGTTTCTCAACCCGAGTCCATCTGGCTATCATCCCTCAACCTCTCTGCAATCCAACTCTCCGCATTGATGACNACCAAGACAACAGATCGCTACATCCCGCCACAAAAACGAGCACAGCTGCTCAAAAACACCTCAACCATGACTGCTGCAACTCCCTCCACCATCCTCAATCCCAAAGACTCCTGTGAGAAAACTGCATCCTCCAATACTCCCGCTTCACTACCAGCTGACAACCTCCAGTCCACACCAACACCCGCTCTACCAAGAGCCTGTACTTCCCCAACTGATATGACATCACCAGCACCTGCTCCTGCAGTTCCACCTGGTTTTTCTCAAACAACATGCCCTTCCCCATCATCACAGGTTGACACATTTCACTCAAACACCTGCATTGCTCCTCCTCTCTCAGTAAACCTGCCCTGCAGATATCAGACGACTTCTCACCTGCCTCCAAACGCTCCTGAGGAACTAGCAGATGAAATCTCTGAAATCCCACCGGAGTCATCATCAATTTGTCCATCACCTACGGAACCTCCAAGTACAACCTCTCTCGTTTCTCAACCCGAGTCCATCTGGCTATCATCCCTCAACCTCTCTGCAATCCAACTCTCCGCATTGATGACATACCTGCTACCAGAACAAACTTCTCTGACAACATCCCTTGAGTCCTTTCTCCTTCCCCCATCTCTGCGAAGCATCACACCTCCGCAACCGTCGCCCGTCCGGGATCCCATCACCACCACCCAACTGCTGTCACTATGCTATCACCCTTCCACT
>SZWC01006492.1:22095-57050 GCA_023375785.1 Penium margaritaceum
AGAAGAAGCACGTTCCCCACCTAACATGGGAGAACTCCCAAAACCATAAGACGAAGTGGAGCCGCATCGCTTCCTCGCACCGCACAGACACAGCAGCTGTAGCAACAGCACAATGGCGGCTCCGGCTTCACGTCTCGCACCATCCACCCTGATGGGTGTAGACACTTGTAACCTAGCTCCCTAGACTAGTACTAATAGCAATAGGATCCATGCACCCAATTGCCTCAGTTATTCATTCCTCAGTCATTGCCTCTTCAATATCCTTCATCGATTGCCTCCGCTCAATTGCTGTTTCTCGCTCCGTTGCCTTCATCACACTAATCATTGACTCCGCTCAGTTATCCATCAGTTCCAAGCTGTTGCCTAATCATCACCTGTATTTCACACTCCTTGGAGGATCCATCCTCCAAGGAACCCGAACCGCAGTACCCGGCATCAACGCGCTTCGGCTATCAGCCTCGCTTCCTCACGATCAGTGTCTCTCTTGATTGCTCATGATCAGCGCTTCGTCACTCTCGCTCCTCGCGCTGTTCTCCCCTGTCGCTATACTTCTGGTGCTACTGTGACGTCATCCTCCGTCAGCCTTCCGCTCCTTCCTGGCTACTTTCTCACCACCTGCTCCTCTGCCTATTCCAGTGCCCTCATTTTCCTGACAGCATGATCATACAGGTGCAAACAATATAGAATACTGGTGGCTTGGTGTGGCTATTGTGTGCAATGCCTTGATAAAGTTGGCATGTGCCATTGACCATGGCCACAAAGTTTACCAAGTGACTTTAACTTCTAGGAATCGTAACACGAGTCAGCCATGGTCATAGTGCCCAATCACAGTGCACATCTAATATGCATGACCTTGCAGGTACAAACACGTTAAAAACCGGTGGCTTGGCACAGCTATTGTGCGCAATGCCTTGAAAAAGTTGGCATGTGCTACTGACCATGACCACAAAGTTTACCAAGTACCTTAAACGGCTATGAATCATAACACGAGTCAGCCACGGTCAGAGTGTCCAATCACAGTGCAGATATACTGGGCATGACCTTGCACTTATAAGCTATGATACAAGTGGCTCGGTGTGGCTATTGTGCACAATGCCTTGAAAAAGATGGCATGTGCCACTGACCATGACCACAAATGTATCCAAGTGAGTTTTACTTGGATTGATCATAACACGAGTCAGCCACAGTCAGAGTGCCCGATCACAGGTCACATGTACTAGGAAGGATCTTGCATGTGCAAACAAAGTAGAATACTGGTAGCTCAGTGTGGCTATTGTGCGCAATGCCTTGACAAGGTTGGCATGTGCCACTGACCATGACCACAAAGTTTACCAAGTGACTTTAACTTCTACGAATGACTACACGAGTCAGTCACGGTCAGAGTACCCAATCACAGTGCACATCTTATATCCATGGCCTTACAGGTATAAACAGGGTAAAAAACTGGTGTTTTAGCACGGCTATTGTACGCAATGCCTTGACAAGGTTGGCATGTACCACAGACCATGACCACTAAGTTTACCAAGTGACTTTTTTTACATGAATTGTAACACGAGTCAGCCACATTCAGAGTGCCCAATCACAGTTCAGATGTAACAGGCATGACATTGCAGTTATAAACAATGTAAAAATCCGGTGGCTTGGCACGGCTATTGTGCGCAATGCCTTGACAAAGTTGGCATGTGCCACTGACCATGACCACAAAGTTTACCAAGTACCTTAAACGGCTATGAATCATAACACGAGTAAGCCACGGTCAAAGTGTCCAATCACGGTGCAGATATACTCGGCATGGCCTTACACGTATAAAAGAGGTGGAATATTGGTGGTTCGGTGTTGCTATTATGTGCAAGGCCTTGACAAAGTTGGCATGTGCCACTGACCATGAACACAAATGTATCCAAGTAACTTTTACTTCTATTGATCATAACACGAGTCAGCCACAATCAGAGTGTCCAATCACAGTGCAGATATAGTAGGCATGATCTTGCAGGTGTAAACAAGGTAGAATACTGGTGGCTCGGCGTGGCTATTGTGCGTAATGCCTTGACAGAGTTGGCATGTGCCACTGACCGTGACCACAAAGTTTACGAAGTGACTTTAACTTCTACAAATCGTTACACGAGTCAGCCACAGTCAGAGTTCCCAATCACAGTTCAGATGTACTAGGCATGACCTTGCAGGTATAAACAAAGTTAAAAACCGGAGGCTTGGCACGGCTACTGTGCGCAATGCCTTGACAAAGTTGGCATGTGCCACTGACCATGACCACAAAGTTTACCAAGTACCTTAAACGGCTATAAATCATAACACGAATCAGCCACGGGCAGAGTTTCCAATCACAGTGCAGATATACTGGGCATGACCTTGCAGATATGAACAAGGTTGAGTACCGGTGGCTTGGTGTGGCGATTGTGTGCAATGCCTTGACAAAGTTGACATGTGCCACTGACCATGACCACAAATGTACCCAAGTGACTTTTACATCTACTGATCATAACACGAGTAAGCCACTGTCAAAGTGTCTAATCACAGTGCATATGTAGTAGGTATGATCTTGAAGGTTGAAACAAGGTAGAATACTGGTGGCTTGGAATGGCTATTGTGCGTAATGCCTTGACAATGTTGGCGTGTACCACTGACCATGACCACAAAGTTTACCAAGTGACTTTAACTTGTAAAAATCGTAACACGAGTCAACCACGGTCAGAGTGCCCAATCACAGTGCACATGTAATATGCATGACCTTGCAGGTATAAACAAGGTACAAAACCGGTGGCTTGGCACGACTATTGTGCGCAATGCCTTGACAAAGTCGGCATGTGCCACTGACCATGACCACGAAGTTTACCAATTACATTAAACAGCTATGAATTATAAAACGAGTCAGCCACGGTCAGAGTGTCCAATCACAGTGCAGATATACTGGGCATGACCTTACAGTTTTAAACAAGGTAGAATACTGGTGGCTCGGTGTGGCTATTGTACGCAATGCCTTGACAAGTTGGCATGTGCCACTGACCATGACCACAAATGTATCCAATTGACGTTTACGTCTATTGATCATAACAAGAGTCAGCCACGGTCAGAGTGTCCAATCACAGTGCATATATACTAGGCATGATCTTGCTGGTATAAAAAAGGTAGAGTACCAGTGGCTCGGTGTGGCTATTATGTGCAATGCCTTCACAAAGTTGGCATGTGCCACTGACCATGCCTACAAAGTTTACCAAGTGACTTTAAGTTCTACCAATCGTCACACGAGTCAGCCACGGTCAGAGTACCCAATCACAGTGCACATCTAATATGCATGAACTTGCATGTATAAACAAAGTAAAAACCGGTGGCTAGGCACGGCTATTGTGCGCAATCCTTTGACAAAGTTGGCATGTGCTACTGACCATGACCACTGAGTTTACCCAGTAACTTTATTTTCTACGAACCGTAACACAGGTCAGCCATATTCAGATTACCCAATCACAGTGCACATCTAATATGCATGACCTTGCAGGTATAAAAAAGGTAAAAACCCGATGGCTTGGCACTACTATTGTGGGCAATGCCTTGACAAAGTTGGCATGTGCCACTGACCATGACCACAAAGTTTACCAAGTGACTTTAACTTCTACGAATCGTAACACGAGTCAGCCACAGTCAGAGTGCCCAATCACAGTGCAGATGTACAATGCATGATCTTGCAGGTACAAACAAGGTAGAATACTGGTGTCCCGGTGTGCCTACAGTGCGCAGTGACTTGACAAAGTTGGCATGTGCCACTGACCATGATCACAAAGTCTACCAAGTGACTTTAACTTCTACGAATCGTAACACAAGTCAGCCACGGTCAGAGTGCCCAATCACAGTGCACATCTCATATGCATGACCTTGCAGGTATACACAAGGTAAAACACCGGTGGTTTGGCACAGATATTGTGCGCAATGCCTTGACAAAGTTGGCATGTGCCACTGACCATGACCACAATGTTTACCAAGTGACTTTAACTTATAGGAATCGTAACACGAGTCAGCCACTGTCAGAGTGTCCAATCATAGTGCACATCTGATATGCATGACGTTGCAGGTATAAGAAGGTAAAAACCCGGTGGCTTGGCACGGCTATTGTGCGCAATGCCTTGACAAAGTTGGCATGTGCCCCTGACCATGACCACAGAGTTTACCAAGTGACTTTAACTTCTACGAACCGTAACACAGGTCAGCCACATTCAGAGTACCCAATCACGGTGCACATCTAATACGCATGACCGTGCCAATCGCTTGGCACGGCTATTGTGCGCAATGCCTCGACAAAGTTGGCATGTGCCACTGACCATGACCACAAAGTTCACCAAGTACCTTAAACGGCTATGAATCATAACACGAGTCAGCCACGATCAGAGTGTCCAATCACAGTGCAGATGTAGTAGGCATGATATTGCAGGTGCAAACAAGTTACCCTACTGCTCGAGGTATTAGATTTTAAATGTTTTTCTGGTCATTGGAATCGTGTCAAAATTTTGTTAGATGAAACTAAATGTTACACAAATGATTTGAATGTGTTTTTTGGTGAAATCACGGTGCAGGAAATGTTCACTCTTGTTTCTCATCACATGTTTGTTCACATTCTCCGTATAGTCATTCATGGTAGGGAACAACAAATAGGCCTGAACAACCATCTGTACAACATGACAAACCCACGCAACACGACACACACCTAGACCCGTCAGTGGTCCTTAGTATTGCTTTGTTCAATGGAATATCTTGTTGAATTATTGGATTTCTGCAAAAATGATCCTGGGCCTTTTGTTGAATTCAATGTGTCAGTTGAATGTCAATTTGTTCACTCGGGATTCCAGAAATAACACTGAACCCAATTTTTCCATCTAATTCATAGGTTTCATAATCAGGCAAACTTCTATCGTTGAAGTCCTCAAGAAGTAGGTAGAATACTGGTGGTTCGGTGTGGCTATTGTGCGCAATGCCTTGACAAAGTTGGCATGTGCCACTAACCATGACCACAAAGTTTACCAAGTGACTTTAACTTATACGAATCGTAACACGAGGCAGCCATGGTCAGAGTGCCCAATCACAGTGCACCTCTAATATGCAAGACCTTGCAGGTATAAACAAGGTAAGAAACCGGTGGCTTGGCACGGCTATTGTGTGCAATGTCTTGACAAAGTTGGCATGTGCCACTGACCATGACCAGAAAGTTTACCAAGTACATTAAACGGCTATGAATCATAACACGAGTTAGCCACGGTCAGAGTATCCAATCACAGTGCAGATATACTGGGCATGACCTTGCAGGTGTAAAACAAGGTAGAATACTAATGGCTCGGTGTGGATATTGTGCGCAATGCCTCGACAAAGTTGGCATGTGCCACTGACCATGACCACAAATTTATCCAAGTGATTTTTACAACTATTGATCATAACACGAGTCAGCCACGGTCAGAGTATCCAATCACAGTGCAGATATACTGGGCATGACCTTGCAGGTGTAAAACAAGGTAGAATACTAATGGCTCGGTGTGGATATTGTGCGCAATGCCTCGACAAAGTTGGCATGTGCCACTGACCATGACCACAAATTTATCCAAGTGATTTTTACAACTATTGATCATAACACGAGTCAGGCACGGTCAGAGTGTCCAATCAAAGTGCAGATATAGTAGGCATGATCTTGCAGGTGCAAACAAGGTAGAACACTGGTGGCTCGGCGTGGCTATTGTGCGTAATGCCTTGACTGAGTTGGCATGTGCCACTGACCATGACTAAAACGTTTACGAAGTGACTTTAACTTCTACCAATCGTCACACGAGTCAGCCACGGTCAGAGTGCCCAATCACAGTGCACATCTAATATCCATGACCTTACAGGTATAAACAGGGTAAAAAGATGGTGTTTTAGCACGGCAATTGTGCGCAATGCCTTGACAAAGTTGGCATGTCCCACTGACCATGACCACCAAGTTTACCAAGTACCTTAAACGGCTATGAATCATAACACGAGTCAGCCACGGTCAGAGTGTCCAATCACAGTGCAGATATAGTGTGCATGACCTTGCACGTATGAACAAGGTTGAGTACCGGTGGCTCGGTGTGGCTATTGTGTGCAATGCATTGACAAAGTTGGCATGCGCCACTGACCATGACCACAAATGTATCCAAGTGACTTTTACATCTATTGATCATAACACGAGTCAGCCACAGTCAGAGTGTCCAATCACAGTGCATATGTACTAGGCATGATCTTGAAGTCTGAAACAAGGTAGAATACTGGTGGCTTGGAATGGCTATTGTGCGTAATGCCTTGACAATGTTGGCATGTGCCACTGACCATGACCACAAAGTTTACCAAGTGACTTTAACTTCTACGAATCGTAACACGTGTCAGACACGGTCATAGTGCCCAATCACAGTGCACATTTACTATGCATGACCTTGCAGGTATAAACAAGGTAAAAAACCGGTGGCTTGGCACGACTATTGTGAGCAATGCCTTGACAAAGTTGGCATGTGCCACTGACCATGACCACAAAGTTTACCAAGTGACTTTAACTTCTACGAACCATAACACAAGTCAGCCACAGTCAGAGTACCCAATCACAGTTCAGATGTACTAGGCATGACCTTGCAGGTATAAACAAGGTAAACAACCGGTGGCTTGACACGGCTATTGTGCGCCATGCCTTGACAAAGTCGGCAAGTGCCACCGACCATGACCACAAAGTTTTCCAAGTACCCTAAACGGCTATGACTCTCAACACGAGTCAGCCACGGTCAGAGTGTCCAATCACAGTGCAGATGTACTAGGCATGAGCTTGCAGGTACAAACAAGGTAGAACACTGGTGTCTGGGTGTGGCTATTGTGCGTAATGACTTAACAAAGGTGGCATGTGCCACTGACCATGACCACAAAGTTTACCAAGTTACTTTAACTTCTACGAATCGTAACACGAGTCAGCCACGGTCAGAGTGCCCAATCACAGTGCAGATCTAATATGCATGACCTTGCAGGTATACACAAGGTAAAAAACCGGTGGCTTGGCACGACTATTGTGCGCAATGCCTTGATAAAGTTGGCATGTGCCACTGACCATGACCAGAAATGTATCCAAGTGACGTTTCCTTCTATTAATCATAACACGAGTCAGCCACGGTCAGAGTTTCCAATCACAGTGCAGATGTACTAGGCATGATATTGCAGGTTCAAACAAGGTAGAATACTGGTGCCTTGGCATGGCTATTGTGCGTAATGCCTTGACAGAGTTGGCATGTGCCACTGACCATGACCACAAAGTTTACAAAATGACTTTAATTTCTACAAATCGTAACACGAGTCAGCCACAGTCAGAGTTCCCAATCACAGTTCAGATGTACTAGGCATGACCTTCTAGGTATAAACAAGGTAAAAAACTGGAGGCTTGGCACGGCTATTGTGTGCAATGCCTTGACAAAGTTGGCATGTGCCACTGACCATGACCACAAAGTTTACAAAATGACTTTAATTTCTACAAATCGTAACACGAGTCAGCCACAGTCAGAGTTCCCAATCACAGTTCAGATGTACTAGGCATGACCTTCTAGGTATAAACAAGGTAAAAAACTGGAGGCTTGGCACGGCTATTGTGTGCAATGCCTTGACAAAGTTGGCATGTGCCACTGACCATGACCACCAAGTTTACCAAGTACCTTAAACGGCTATGAATCATAACACGAGTCAGCCACGGGCAGAGTGTCCAATAACAGTGCAGGTATACTTGGTATGACCTTGCAGGTGTGAACAAGGTTGAGGACCGGTGGCTCGGTGTGGCTATTGTGTGCAATGCCTTGACAAAGTTGGCATGTGCCACTGACCATGACCACAAATGTATCCAAGTGACTTTTACATCGATTGATCATAACACGAGTCACCCACGGTCAGAGTGTCCAATCACAGTGCATATGTACTAGGCATGATCTTGAAGGTTGAAACAAGGTAGAGTACTGGTGGCTTGGAATGTCTATTTTGCGTAATGCCTTGACAATGTTGGCATGTGCCACTGACCATGACCACAAAGTTTACCAAGTGACTTTAACTTCTACGAATCGTAACATGAGTCAACCACGGTCAGAGTGCCCAATCACAGTGCAAATTTAACATGCATGACCTTGCAGGTATAAGCATGGTAAAAAACCGGTGGCTTGGCACGACTATTGTGTGCAATGCCTTGTCAAAGTTGGCATGTGCCACTGACCATGACCACAAAGTTTACCGAGTGACTTTCACTTCTACGAACCGTAACACGAGTCAGCCACAGTCAGAGTACCCAATCACAGTTCAGATGTACTAGGCATGACCTTGCAGGTATACAAACGGTAAATAAATGGTGGCTTGGCACGGCTATTGTGCGCAATTCCTTGACAAAGTCGGCATGTGCCACTGACCATGACCACAAAGTTTACCAAGTACCTTAAACGGCTATGACTCTCAACACGAGTCAGCCACGGTCAGAGTGTCCAATCACAGTGCAGATGTACTAGGAATGATCTTGCAGGTACAAACAAGGTAGAATACTGGTGTCTGGGTGTGGCTATTGTGCGTAATGACTTGACAAAGTTGGCATGTGCCACCGACCATTACCACAAAGTTTACTATGTGACTTTAACATCTACGAATCGAAACATGAGTCAGCCACGGTCAGAGTGCCCAATCACAGTGCACATCTAATATGCATGACCTTGCAGGTATACACAAGGTAAAAAACCGGTGGCTTGGCATGACTATTGTGCGCAATGCCTTGACAAAGTTGGCATGTGCCACTGACCATGACCACAACGTTTCCCAATTGACTTTAACTTCTATGAATCGTAACACGAGTCAGCCACTGGCAGAGTGTCCAATCATAGTGCACATCTAATATGTACAAGGTCACTGGTATAAAACTGTAAAAAATCGGTGGCTTGGCACGGCTATTGTGCATTGCCCTGACAAAGATGGCATGTGCCACTGACCATGACCACAAAGTTTACCAATTACAGTAATTGGCTATGAATTATAAAACGGTTCAGCCACGGTCAGAGTGTCTAGTCACAGTGCAGATATACTAGGCATGACCTTACAGCTTTATACAAGGTAGAATACTGGTGGCTCGGTGTGGCTATTGTACGCAATGCCTTGACAAAGCTGGCCTGTGCCACTGACCATGACCATAAATGTATCCAAGTGACATTTACGTCTATTGATCATAACACGAGTCAGCCACGGTCAGAGTGCAGATATACTAGGCATGATCTTACTGGTACAAACAAGGTAGAGTACTAGTGGCTCGGTGTGGCTATTATGTGCAATGACTTCACAAAGTTGGAATGTGCCACTGACCATGGCTACAAAGTTTACCAAGTGACTTTAACTTCTACCAATCGTCACACAAGTCAGCCACGGTCAGAGTGCCCAATCACAGTGCACATCGAATATGCATGAACTTGCAGTTATAAACAAGGTAAAAACCGGTGGCTTGGCACGGCTTTTGTGCGCAATCCTTTGACAAAGTTGGCATGTGCTACTGACCATGACCACTGAGTTTACCAAGTAACTTTATTTTCTACGAACCGTAACACAGGTCAGCCACATTCAGATTACCCAATCACAGTGCACATCTAATATGCATGACCTTGCAAGTATAAACATGGTTAAAAACCGGTGGCTTGGCACGGCTATTGTGCGCAATTCCTTTACAAAGTTGGCATGTGCCACTGACCATGGCCACAAAGTTGACCAAGTATCTTAAACTGCTATGAATCATAACATGTGTCAGCCACGGCCAGAGTGTCCAATCACAGTGCAGATGTACTAGGCATGATCTTACAGGTGCAAACAAGGTCGAATACTGGTGGTTCGATGTGGCCATTGTGCGCAATGCCTTGACAAAGTTGGCATGTGCCACTGACCATGACCACAAAGTTTACCAAGTGACTTTAACTTCTACGAATCATAACACAAGTCAACCACGGTCAGAGTGCCCAATCACAGTGCACATCTAATATGCATGACCTTGCAGGTATAAACAAGGTAAAAAACCATTGGCTTGGCACGACTACTGTGCGCAATGCCTTGACAAATTTGGCATGTGCCACTGACCATGACCACAAAGTTTACCAAGTGACTTGAACTTCTACGAATCGTAACACGAGTCAGCCACTGTCAGAGTTCCCAATCACAGTTCAGATGTACTGGGCATGACCGTGCAGGTATAAACAAGGTAAAAAACTGGTGGATTGGCACAGCTATTGTGCACAATGCCTTGACAAAGTTGGCATATGCCACTGACCATGACCACAAAGTTTACCAAGTACCTTAAACGGCTATGACTCATAACACGGCCACGGTCAGCCACGGTCAGAGTGTCCAATCACATTGCAGATGTACGAGGCATGATCTTGCAGGTACAAACAAGGTAGAATACTGGTGTCTCGGTGTGGCTACTGTGCGCAATGACTTGACAAAGTTGGCATGTTCCACTGACCATGACCACAAAGTTTACCAAGTGACTTTAACTTCTACGAATCGTAACACGAGTCAGCCACGGTCTGACTGCCCAATCACATTGCACATCTCATATGCATGACCTTGCTGGTATAAAATGGTAAAAAACCGGTGGCTTGGCACGTCTATTATGCGCAATGCCTTGACAAAGTTGGCATGTGCCACTGACCATGACCACAATGTTTACCAAGTGACTTTAACTTCTACGAATCGTAACACGAGTCAGCCACTGTCAGAGTGTCCAATCTTAGTGCACATCTGATATGCATGACGTTGCTGGTATAAAATGGTAAAAAACCGGTGGCTTGGCACGTCTATTATGCGCAATGCCTTGACAAAGTTGGCATGTGCCACTGACCATGACGACAAAGTTTACCGAGTACATTAACCGGCTATGAATTATAACAAGAGTCAGCCACGGTCAGAGTGTCCAATAAAATTGCAGATATACTAGGCATGACCTTGCAAGTTTGAACAAGGTACAATACTGGTAGCTCGGTGTGGCTATTGTGCGCAATGCCTTGACAAAGTTGGTATGTGCCACTGACCATGACCACAAATGCATCCAAGGGACGTTTACATCTATTGATCATAACACGAGTCAGCCACGGTCAGGGTGTCCAATCACATTGCAGATGTATCAGGCATGATCTTGCAGGTGCAAGCAAGGAAAAACACTGGTGGCTTGGTGCGGCTATTGTGCGCAATGCCTTGACAAAGTTGGCATGTGCCACTGACCATCACCACAAGGTTTACCAAGTGACTTTAACTTCTACGAATCATAACACGAGTCAGCCACGGTCAGAGTGCCCAATCACAGTGCACATCTAACATGCATGACCTTCCAGGTATAAAGAAGGTAAAAAACTGGTGGCTTGGCACGGCTATTGTGCACAATGCCTTGACGAAGTTGGCATGTGCCACTGACCATGACCACAAAGTTTACCAAGTGACTTTAACTTCTACGAATCGTACACAAGTCAGCCACATTCAGAGTGCGCAATCACAGTGTACATGTAATATGCATGACCTTGCAGGTATAAACAANGCATGTGCCACTGACCATGACCACAAAGTTTACCAAGTACCTTAAACGGCTAAGAATCATAACACAAGTGAGCCACGGTCAGAGTGTCCAATCACATTGTAGATGTACTAGGCATGATCTTGCATGTTCAAACAATGTAGAATACTGGTGGCTCGGTGTGGTTATTGTGCGCAATGCCTTGTCAAAGTTGGCATGTGCCACTGACCGTGACCACAAATTTTACAAATTGACTGGAACTTCTACGAATCGTAACATGAGTCAGCCATGGTCAGAGTGCCCAATCTCAGTGCATATCTAATATGCATGACCTTGCAGGTATGAACACGGTAAAAAACCGGTGGCTTGGCACGGCTATTGTGCGCAATGCCTAGACAAAATTGGCATGTGCCACTGACCATGACCACAAAGATTACCAGGTACATTAAACGGATCTGAATCATAACACGAGTCAGCCACGGTCAGAGTGTCCAGTCACAGTGCAGATATACTAGGCATGACCTTGCAGGTATAAACAAGGTAGAATACTGGTGGCTCGGTATGGCTATCGTGCGCAATGCCTTGACAAAGTTGGCATGTGCCACTGACCATGACCACAACTGTATCCAAGTAACTTTTACCTCTATTGATCATAACACGAGTCAGCCACAGTCAGAGTGTCCAATCACAGTGCAGATATACTAGGCATGATCTTGCAGGTACAAAAAAGGTAGAGTACTAGTGGCTCGGTGTGGCTATTATGTGCAATGCCTTGACAAAGTTGGCATGTGCAACTGTCCATGCCCACAAAGTTTACCAAGTGACTTTAACCTCTACGAATCGTAACACGAGTCAGTCATGGTCAGAGTGTCAGTAAATTGTTGTCACCATGACGAGCATGTCGTGAGGTGGAGCACGGAGAACAAGATGTCGACATGACTGGGCGCGGTCCGAGGGACGAGCGCTGCACTGTAGGCAAGGACAGAAGCGCGAGTGGGCGCGGTGCGTGAGCACGAGCGCTGACGGAAAGGTTGATCATCAGGACAACAAGAGAGCAAGCTGGAAGTACAGGAATGGAGGCAGTGCCGAGGCGCGGGCCTAAAGGCCGAAGCGCTGAGGCACGGGCCAAAGCATCACGAGAGCCGCAGCGATAGTACGCGGGCTGAGAAGGAACGACAACTGCTGAGGCATGGACGATGATGATGATGGAGAGCCGCAACGTCCAGGGGCGGGCCGAGCGACGAGCGAGGCCGCAGCGCGATTGAGCGGGCTGAGCAACGAATGAGTAGTGTGGAGGCAGGGCAGGGCCCGGGCCTTGCTGAAGCAGCTGGAAGAGAAGAACGATAATGACAGCGATGAATGGCACTGTGCCATGGCAGCGGGCCATGATCACAGGCCGAGTGGTGGCAGGGCCGAAGCCCGGGCCAAAGAGGCAAAGAGACAATACCGAAGCGATTGACCAATAACTGGTAGTTGATGCAAGACAGAAACAAGAGTTAAGTACTTCACACTAGCTAGCCTACGTGCTCGACCAGCTATGGCGGGCGGTACGTGAGATGGCGTCTGAGACGCGCTTGTGCTCTAGCGGCCCGTAGCGCCTTCGGCGCTCTCCGCAGCTTCTGGTTCTGGTGACGGATA
The DNA here is from genome assembly GCA_023375785.1 of Penium margaritaceum. Taxonomy (NCBI): domain Eukaryota; kingdom Viridiplantae; phylum Streptophyta; class Zygnematophyceae; order Desmidiales; family Peniaceae; genus Penium; species Penium margaritaceum. The sequence goes on from SZWC01006492.1 coordinate 35,285, forward strand.
CACGACCTCGGTGTGTGGGCGCGGGTCCCGTTGGAATGTAGTGGGTACCGTTCCGCTGTTAGTGAGTTCCCGCCGGTAGGCTGTCGGCCGTTGTTGATGGTAGGGTTCACCGGAAGAGGTTGGCGTGAAGTAGTCGGTCGTTGGTTAGGCGGGAGCGACCGTTTGCCGGTTATAGCCCGCTTTGGTTGCTCGCCGAAGGTGAACCAGTCTGTAATTTTCCAATATTCCCAGTGGGCGAGTTTGCATCTGCCCCAGCAGGGTACGTTGTTAACATGTGTCTCTGGAAGGGGTATGGCGTCATGGGGGGCTGCCTTGGTTGATGGAGATGTGTCTTGAGGATCTTGTGGATATTCCCTGACACAGAGTGCCCAATCACAGTGCATATCTAATATGTATGAACTTGCAGGTATAAACAAGGTAAAAAACCAGTGGCTTGGCATGGCTATTGTGCGTAATGCTTTGACAAAATTGGCATGTGCCACTGACCATGACCACGGAGTTTACCAAGTGACTTTCACTTCTACGACCCGTACCAGGGGTCAGCCACATTCAGAGTACCCAATCACGGTGCACATCTAATATGCATGACCGTGCCAATCGCTTGGCACGGCTATTGTGCGCAATGCCTTGACAAAGTTGGCATGTGCCACTGACCATGACCACAAAGTTTACCAAGTACCTTAAACGGCTATGAATCATAACACGAGTCAGCAACGACCATAGTGTCCAATCACAGTGCAGATGTAGTAGGCTTGATCATGCAATTGCAAACAAGGTACCCTACTGCTCGAGGTATTCGATTTTAAATGTTTTTTCTGGTCATTGGAATTGTGTCAAATTTTGTTCGATGAAATTAAATGTTACACAAATAATTTGAATATGTTTTTTGGTGAGTTGGCATTAAGTTGGCATGTGCCACTGACATGACCACAAAATGTACCAAGTACCTTAAACGGCTATGAATCACAACACGAGTCAGCCACGGTCAGAGTGTCCAATCACAGTACAGATATACTGCGCATGACCTTGCAGGTATAAACAAGGTAGAATTCTGGTGGCTCGGTGTGGCTATTGTGCGCAATGCCTTGACAAAGTTCGCATGTGCCACTGACCATGACCACAAATGTATCCAAGTGACATTTAATTCTATTGATCATAACACGAGTCAGCCACGGTCAGAGTGTCCAATCACAGTGCAGATGTACTAGGCATGTTCTTGCATGTGCAAACAGGGTAGAATACTGGTGGCTTGGTGTGGCTATTGTGCACAATGCCTTGACAAAGTTGGCATGTGCCACTGACCATGACCACAAAGTTTACCAAGAGACTTTAACTTCTACGAATCATAGCACGAGTCAGCCACATTCAGAGTACCCAATCACTGTGGACATCTAATATGCATTACCTTGCAGGTATAAACAGGGTTAGAAACCAGTGTCCTGGCACGGCTATTGTGCGCAATGCTTTGACAATGTTGGCATGTGCCACTGACCATGACCACAAAGTTTACCAAGTGACTTTAACTTGTACGAATCGTAACACGAGTCAGCCACAGTCAGAGTGCCCAGTCATATTTCAGATGTACTAGGCATGAGGATGCAAGTATACACAAGGCAAAAAACCGGTGGCTTGGCACGGCTATTTTGCGCAATGCCTTGACAAACTTGGCATGTGCCACTGACCATGACCACAAAGTTTACCGGGTACCTTCAACGGCTATGAATCATAACACGGGTCAGCCACAGTCAGAGCACCCAATCACAGTGCACATCGAATATGCATGACCTTGCAGGTACAAACAGGGTCAAAAACCGGTGTCTTGGCACGGCTATTCTGCGCAATGCCTTGACAGAGTTGGCATGTGCCACTGACTATGACCACAAACGTATCCAAGTGGCTTTTACTTCTATTGATCATAACACGAGTCAGCCATAGGCAGAGTGTCCAATCATAGTCCAGATATACTGCGCATGACCTCGCAAGTATGAACAAGATAGAATACTGATGGCTCGGTATGGCTATTGTGCGCAATGCCTAGACAAACTTGGCATGTGCCACTGACTATGACCACAAACGTATCCAAGTGGCTTTTACTTCTATTGATCATAACACGAGTCAGCCATAGGCAGAGTGTCCAATCATAGTCCAGATATACTGCGCATGACCTCGCAAGTATGAACAAGATAGAATACTGATGGCTCGGTATGGCTATTGTGCGCAATGCCTAGACAAACTTGGCATGTGCCACTGACTATGACCACAAACGTATCCAAGTGGCTTTTACTTCTATTGATCATAACACGAGTCAGCCATAGGCAGAGTGTCCAATCATAGTCCAGATATACTGCGCATGACCTCGCAAGTATGAACAAGATAGAATACTGATGGCTCGGTATGGCTATTGTGCGCAATGCCTAGACAAACTTGGCATGTGCCACTGACTATGACCACAAACGTATCCAAGTGGCTTTTACTTCTATTGATCATAACACGAGTCAGCCATAGGCAGAGTGTCCAATCATAGTCCAGATATACTGCGCATGACCTCGCAAGTATGAACAAGATAGAATACTGATGGCTCGGTATGGCTATTGTGCGCAATGCCTAGACAAACTTGGCATGTGCCACTGACTATGACCACAAACGTATCCAAGTGGCTTTTACTTCTATTGATCATAACACGAGTCAGCCATAGGCAGAGTGTCCAATCATAGTCCAGATATACTGCGCATGACCTCGCAAGTATGAACAAGATAGAATACTGATGGCTCGGTATGGCTATTGTGCGCAATGCCTAGACAAACTTGGCATGTGCCACTGACTATGACCACAAACGTATCCAAGTGGCTTTTACTTCTATTGATCATAACACGAGTCAGCCATAGGCAGAGTGTCCAATCATAGTCCAGATATACTGCGCATGACCTCGCAAGTATGAACAAGATAGAATACTGATGGCTCGGTATGGCTATTGTGCGCAATGCCTAGACAAACTTGGCATGTGCCACTGACTATGACCACAAACGTATCCAAGTGGCTTTTACTTCTATTGATCATAACACGAGTCAGCCATAGGCAGAGTGTCCAATCATAGTCCAGATATACTGCGCATGACCTCGCAAGTATGAACAAGATAGAATACTGATGGCTCGGTATGGCTATTGTGCGCAATGCCTAGACAAACTTGGCATGTGCCACTGACTATGACCACAAACGTATCCAAGTGGCTTTTACTTCTATTGATCATAACACGAGTCAGCCATAGGCAGAGTGTCCAATCATAGTCCAGATATACTGCGCATGACCTCGCAAGTATGAACAAGATAGAATACTGATGGCTCGGTATGGCTATTGTGCGCAATGCCTAGACAAACTTGGCATGTGCCACTGACTATGACCACAAACGTATCCAAGTGGCTTTTACTTCTATTGATCATAACACGAGTCAGCCATAGGCAGAGTGTCCAATCATAGTCCAGATATACTGCGCATGACCTCGCAAGTATGAACAAGATAGAATACTGATGGCTCGGTATGGCTATTGTGCGCAATGCCTAGACAAACTTGGCATGTGCCACTGACTATGACCACAAACGTATCCAAGTGGCTTTTACTTCTATTGATCATAACACGAGTCAGCCATAGGCAGAGTGTCCAATCATAGTCCAGATATACTGCGCATGACCTCGCAAGTATGAACAAGATAGAATACTGATGGCTCGGTATGGCTATTGTGCGCAATGCCTAGACAAACTTGGCATGTGCCACTGACTATGACCACAAACGTATCCAAGTGGCTTTTACTTCTATTGATCATAACACGAGTCAGCCATAGGCAGAGTGTCCAATCATAGTCCAGATATACTGCGCATGACCTCGCAAGTATGAACAAGATAGAATACTGATGGCTCGGTATGGCTATTGTGCGCAATGCCTAGACAAACTTGGCATGTGCCACTGACTATGACCACAAACGTATCCAAGTGGCTTTTACTTCTATTGATCATAACACGAGTCAGCCATAGGCAGAGTGTCCAATCATAGTCCAGATATACTGCGCATGACCTCGCAAGTATGAACAAGATAGAATACTGATGGCTCGGTATGGCTATTGTGCGCAATGCCTAGACAAACTTGGCATGTGCCACTGACTATGACCACAAACGTATCCAAGTGGCTTTTACTTCTATTGATCATAACACGAGTCAGCCATAGGCAGAGTGTCCAATCATAGTCCAGATATACTGCGCATGACCTCGCAAGTATGAACAAGATAGAATACTGATGGCTCGGTATGGCTATTGTGCGCAATGCCTAGACAAACTTGGCATGTGCCACTGACTATGACCACAAACGTATCCAAGTGGCTTTTACTTCTATTGATCATAACACGAGTCAGCCATAGGCAGAGTGTCCAATCATAGTCCAGATATACTGCGCATGACCTCGCAAGTATGAACAAGATAGAATACTGATGGCTCGGTATGGCTATTGTGCGCAATGCCTAGACAAACTTGGCATGTGCCACTGACTATGACCACAAACGTATCCAAGTGGCTTTTACTTCTATTGATCATAACACGAGTCAGCCATAGGCAGAGTGTCCAATCATAGTCCAGATATACTGCGCATGACCTCGCAAGTATGAACAAGATAGAATACTGATGGCTCGGTATGGCTATTGTGCGCAATGCCTAGACAAACTTGGCATGTGCCACTGACTATGACCACAAACGTATCCAAGTGGCTTTTACTTCTATTGATCATAACACGAGTCAGCCATAGGCAGAGTGTCCAATCATAGTCCAGATATACTGCGCATGACCTCGCAAGTATGAACAAGATAGAATACTGATGGCTCGGTATGGCTATTGTGCGCAATGCCTAGACAAACTTGGCATGTGCCACTGACTATGACCACAAACGTATCCAAGTGGCTTTTACTTCTATTGATCATAACACGAGTCAGCCATAGGCAGAGTGTCCAATCATAGTCCAGATATACTGCGCATGACCTCGCAAGTATGAACAAGATAGAATACTGATGGCTCGGTATGGCTATTGTGCGCAATGCCTAGACAAACTTGGCATGTGCCACTGACTATGACCACAAACGTATCCAAGTGGCTTTTACTTCTATTGATCATAACACGAGTCAGCCATAGGCAGAGTGTCCAATCATAGTCCAGATATACTGCGCATGACCTCGCAAGTATGAACAAGATAGAATACTGATGGCTCGGTATGGCTATTGTGCGCAATGCCTAGACAAACTTGGCATGTGCCACTGACTATGACCACAAACGTATCCAAGTGGCTTTTACTTCTATTGATCATAACACGAGTCAGCCATAGGCAGAGTGTCCAATCATAGTCCAGATATACTGCGCATGACCTCGCAAGTATGAACAAGATAGAATACTGATGGCTCGGTATGGCTATTGTGCGCAATGCCTAGACAAACTTGGCATGTGCCACTGACTATGACCACAAACGTATCCAAGTGGCTTTTACTTCTATTGATCATAACACGAGTCAGCCATAGGCAGAGTGTCCAATCATAGTCCAGATATACTGCGCATGACCTCGCAAGTATGAACAAGATAGAATACTGATGGCTCGGTATGGCTATTGTGCGCAATGCCTAGACAAACTTGGCATGTGCCACTGACTATGACCACAAACGTATCCAAGTGGCTTTTACTTCTATTGATCATAACACGAGTCAGCCATAGGCAGAGTGTCCAATCATAGTCCAGATATACTGCGCATGACCTCGCAAGTATGAACAAGATAGAATACTGATGGCTCGGTATGGCTATTGTGCGCAATGCCTAGACAAACTTGGCATGTGCCACTGACTATGACCACAAACGTATCCAAGTGGCTTTTACTTCTATTGATCATAACACGAGTCAGCCATAGGCAGAGTGTCCAATCATAGTCCAGATATACTGCGCATGACCTCGCAAGTATGAACAAGATAGAATACTGATGGCTCGGTATGGCTATTGTGCGCAATGCCTAGACAAACTTGGCATGTGCCACTGACTATGACCACAAACGTATCCAAGTGGCTTTTACTTCTATTGATCATAACACGAGTCAGCCATAGGCAGAGTGTCCAATCATAGTCCAGATATACTGCGCATGACCTCGCAAGTATGAACAAGATAGAATACTGATGGCTCGGTATGGCTATTGTGCGCAATGCCTAGACAAACTTGGCATGTGCCACTGACTATGACCACAAACGTATCCAAGTGGCTTTTACTTCTATTGATCATAACACGAGTCAGCCATAGGCAGAGTGTCCAATCATAGTCCAGATATACTGCGCATGACCTCGCAAGTATGAACAAGATAGAATACTGATGGCTCGGTATGGCTATTGTGCGCAATGCCTAGACAAACTTGGCATGTGCCACTGACTATGACCACAAACGTATCCAAGTGGCTTTTACTTCTATTGATCATAACACGAGTCAGCCATAGGCAGAGTGTCCAATCATAGTCCAGATATACTGCGCATGACCTCGCAAGTATGAACAAGATAGAATACTGATGGCTCGGTATGGCTATTGTGCGCAATGCCTTGACAAGGTTGGCAAGTGCCACTGACATGATGACAAAGTTTACCAAGTGACTATAACTTCTATGAATCGCAACAGGAGTCATCCACAGTCCCATCACAGTTCAGATGTACCAGGCATGAACTTGCAGGTATAAACAATGTAAAAAACCCATGGCTTGGCACGGCTATTGTGCGCAATACCTTGACAAACTTGGCAAGTTCCACTGACCATGACCACAAAGTTTACCAAGTACCTTCAACGGCTATGAATCATAACACGAGTCAGCCACAGGCAGAGTGTCCAATCATAGTGCAGATATATTGCGCATGACCTCACAAGTATGAACAAGGTAGAATACTGGTGGCTCGGTATGGCTATTGTGTGTAATGCCTTGACAAAGCTGGCATGTGCCACTGACCATGACCACAAATGTATCCAAGTGACCTTTACTTCTAATGATCACAACACGAGTCAGCCACGGTCAGAGTGTCCAATCACAGGGCAGATGTACTAGGCATGATCTTGCAGGTGCAAAGAAGGTAGAATACCGGTGGCTCGACGTGGCTATTGTGTGCAATGCCTTGACGAAGTTGTCATGTGCCACTGACCATGACCACAAAGTTTACCAAGTGACTTTAACTTCTACGAATCGTAACACGAGTCAGCCACGGTCATAGTGCCCAATTAATGTGCACATCTAATATGCATGACTTGCAGGTATAAACAGGATTAAAAACTGGTGTCTTGGCACGGCTATTGTGCGCAATACCTTGACAAAGTTGGCATGTGCCACTGACTATGACCACAAACGTATCCAAGTGGCTTTTACTTCTATTGATCATAACACGAGTCAGCCATAGGCAGAGTGTCCAATCATAGTGCAGATATACTGCGCATGACCTCGCAAGTATGAACAAGATAGAATACTGATGGCTCGGTATGGCTATTGTGCGTAATGCCTTGAAAAAGCTGGCATGTGCCACTGACTATGACCACAAACGTATCCAAGTGGCTTTTACTTCTATTGATCATAACACGAGTCAGCCATAGGCAGAGTGTCCAATCATAGTGCAGATATACTGCGCATGACCTCGCAAGTATGAACAAGATAGAATACTGATGGCTCGGTATGGCTATTGTGCGTAATGCCTTGAAAAAGCTGGCATGTGCCACTGACTATGACCACAAACGTATCCAAGTGGCTTTTACTTCTATTGATCATAACACGAGTCAGCCATAGGCAGAGTGTCCAATCATAGTGCAGATATACTGCGCATGACCTCGCAAGTATGAACAAGATAGAATACTGATGGCTCGGTATGGCTATTGTGCGTAATGCCTTGAAAAAGCTGGCATGTGCCACTGACTATGACCACAAACGTATCCAAGTGGCTTTTACTTCTATTGATCATAACACGAGTCAGCCATAGGCAGAGTGTCCAATCATAGTGCAGATATACTGCGCATGACCTCGCAAGTATGAACAAGATAGAATACTGATGGCTCGGTATGGCTATTGTGCGTAATGCCTTGAAAAAGCTGGCATGTGCCACTGACTATGACCACAAACGTATCCAAGTGGCTTTTACTTCTATTGATCATAACACGAGTCAGCCATAGGCAGAGTGTCCAATCATAGTGCAGATATACTGCGCATGACCTCGCAAGTATGAACAAGATAGAATACTGATGGCTCGGTATGGCTATTGTGCGTAATGCCTTGAAAAAGCTGGCATGTGCCACTGACTATGACCACAAACGTATCCAAGTGGCTTTTACTTCTATTGATCATAACACGAGTCAGCCATAGGCAGAGTGTCCAATCATAGTGCAGATATACTGCGCATGACCTCGCAAGTATGAACAAGATAGAATACTGATGGCTCGGTATGGCTATTGTGCGTAATGCCTTGAAAAAGCTGGCATGTGCCACTGACTATGACCACAAACGTATCCAAGTGGCTTTTACTTCTATTGATCATAACACGAGTCAGCCATAGGCAGAGTGTCCAATCATAGTGCAGATATACTGCGCATGACCTCGCAAGTATGAACAAGATAGAATACTGATGGCTCGGTATGGCTATTGTGCGTAATGCCTTGAAAAAGCTGGCATGTGCCACTGACTATGACCACAAACGTATCCAAGTGGCTTTTACTTCTATTGATCATAACACGAGTCAGCCATAGGCAGAGTGTCCAATCATAGTGCAGATATACTGCGCATGACCTTGCAGGTAGAAGCAAGTTAAAAAACCGGTGGCTTGGTACGGCTATTGTGCGCAATGCCTTGACAAAGTTGGCATGTGCCACTGACCATGACCACAAATGTATCCAAGTGACTTTTACTTCTATTGATCATAACACGAGTCAGCCACGGTCAGAGTGTCCAAGCACAGTGCAGATGTACTAGGCATGACCTTGCAGGTGCAAATAGGGTAGAATACTGGTGGCTTGGTGTGGCTATTGTGCACAATGCCTTGACAAAGTTCGCATGTGCCACTGACCATGACCACAAAGTTTACCAAGAGACTTTAACCTCTACGAATCATAACACGAGTCAGCCACATTCAGAGTACCCAATCACTGTGCACATGTAATATGCATGACCTTGCAGGTATAAACAGGGTTAAAAACCGGTGTCATGGCTCGGCTATTGTGCGCAATGCCTTGACAAAGTTGGCATGTGCCACTGACCATGACCACAAAGTTTACCAAGTGACTTTAACTTGTACGAATCGTAACACGAGTCAGCCACAGCCAGAGTGCCCAATCATAGTTCAGATGTACTAGGCATGAGGTTGCAAGTATACAGAAGGCAATATACGGGTGGCTTGGCACGGCTATTGTGCGCAATGCCCTGACAAAGTTGGCATGTGCCACTGACCATGACCACAAAGTTTACCAAGTACCTTAAACGGCTATGAATCATAACACGGGTCAGCCACAGTCAGAGCACCCAATCACAGTGCACATCGAATATGCATGACCTTGCAGGTATAAACAGGATTAAAAACTGGTGTCTTGGCACGGCTATTGTGCGCAATACCTTGACAAAGTTGGCATGTACAACTGACCATGACCACAAGTGACTTTTACTTCTATTGATCATAACACGAGTCAGCCACGGTCAGAGTGCCCAATCATAGTGCACATCTAATATGCATGACTTGCAGGTATAAACAAGGTAGAAAAACCGGTGGCTTGGCACGGCTATTGTGCGCAATACCTTGACAAAGTTGGCATGTACAACTGACCATGACCACAAGTGACTTTTACTTCTATTGATCATAACACGAGTCAGCCACGGTCAGAGTGCCCAATCATAGTGCACATCTAATATGCATGACTTGCAGGTATAAACAAGGTAGAAAAACCGGTGGCTTGGCACGGCTATTGTGCGCAATACCTTGACAAAGTTGGCATGTACAACTGACCATGACCACAAGTGACTTTTACTTCTATTGATCATAACACGAGTCAGCCACGGTCAGAGTGCCCAATCATAGTGCACATCTAATATGCATGACTTGCAGGTATAAACAAGGTAGAAAAACCGGTGGCTTGGCACGGCTATTGTGCGCAATACCTTGACAAAGTTGGCATGTACAACTGACCATGACCACAAGTGACTTTTACTTCTATTGATCATAACACGAGTCAGCCACGGTCAGAGTGCCCAATCATAGTGCACATCTAATATGCATGACTTGCAGGTATAAACAAGGTAGAAAAACCGGTGGCTTGGCACGGCTATTGTGCGCAATACCTTGACAAAGTTGGCATGTACAACTGACCATGACCACAAGTGACTTTTACTTCTATTGATCATAACACGAGTCAGCCACGGTCAGAGTGCCCAATCATAGTGCACATCTAATATGCATGACTTGCAGGTATAAACAAGGTAGAAAAACCGGTGGCTTGGCACGGCTATTGTGCGCAATACCTTGACAAAGTTGGCATGTACAACTGACCATGACCACAAGTGACTTTTACTTCTATTGATCATAACACGAGTCAGCCACGGTCAGAGTGCCCAATCATAGTGCACATCTAATATGCATGACCTTGCAGGTATAAACAAGTTAAAACACCGGTGGCTTGGTACGGCTATTGTGTGCAATGCCTTGACAAAGTTGGCATGTGCCACTGACATGACCACAAAGTTTACCAAGTACCTTAAACAGCTATGTATAACAACACGATTCAGCCACGTTCTGAGTGTCCAATCACAGCACAGATATACTATGCATGACCTTGCAGGTATAAACAAGGTAGAATACTGGTGGCTCCGTGTGGCTATTGTGCGCAATGCCTTAACAAAGTTGGCATGAGCCACTGACTATGACCACAAACGTATCCAAGTAGCTTTTACTTCTATTGATCATAACACAAGTTAGCCAAGGTCAGAGTGTCCAATCACAGTGCAAATGTACTAGGCATGATCTTGCAGGGGCAAAAAAGGTAAAATACTGTTGGCTCGATGTGACTATTGTGCGCAATGCCTTGACAAAGTTGGCATGTGCCACTGACCATGACCACAAAGTTTACCAAGTGACTTTATCCTCTACGAATCATAACACAAGTTAGCCACGGTCTGAGTATCCAATCACAGTTCAGATGTACTAGGCATGACCTTGCAGGTATAAAAAAGGGAAAAAACCGGAGGCTTGGCACGGCTACTGTGCGCAATGCCTTGACAAAGTTGGCATGTGCCACTGACCATGACCACAAAGTTTACCAAGTACCTTAAACGGCTATAAATCATAACACGAGTCAGCCACGGGCAGAGTGTCCAATCACAGTGCAGATATACTGGGCATGACCTTGCAGGTATGAACAAGGTTGAGTACCGGTGGCTCGGTGTGGCTATTGTGTGCAATGCCTTGACAAAGTTGACATGAGCCACTGACCATGACCACAAATGTACCTAGGTGACTTTTACATCTATTGATCATAACACGAGTAAGCCACTGTCAGAGTGTCCAATCACAGTGCATATGTAGTAGGCATGATCTTGAAGGTTGAAACAAGGTAGAATACTGGTGGCTTGGAATGGCTATTGTGCGTAATGCCTTGACAATGTTGGCACGTACCACTGACCATTACCACAAAGTTTACCAAGTGACTTTAACTTCTAAGAATCGTAACACGAGTCAACCACGGTCAGAGTGCCCAATCACAGTGCACATGTAATATGCATGACCTTGCAGGTATAAACATGGTACAAAACCGGTGGCTTGGCACGACTATTGTGCGCAATGCCTTGACAAAGTCGGCATGTGCCACTGACCATGACCACAAAGTTTACCAATTACATTAAACAGCTATGAATTATAAAACGAGTCAGCCACGGTCAGAGTGTCCAATCACAGTGCAGATATACTGGGCATGACCTTACAGCTTTAAACAAGGTAGAATACTGGTGGCTCGGTGTGGCTATTGTACGCAATGCCTTGACAAGTTGGAATGTGCCACTGACCATGACCACAAACGTATCCAAGTGACGTTTACGTCTATTGATCATAACACGAGTCAGCCACGGTCAGAGTGTCCAATCACAGTGCATATATACTAGGCATGATCTTGCTGGTACAAGAAAGGTAGAGTACCAGTGGCTCGGTGTGGCTATTATGTGCAATGCCTTCACAAAGTTGGCATGTGCCACTGACCATGCCTACAAAGTTTACCAAGTGACTTTAACTTCTACCAATCGTCACACGAGTCAGCCACGGTCAGAGTACCCACTCACAGTGCACATCTAATATGCATGACCTTGCAGGTATAAACAGGGTAAAAAACCGTTGTCTTGGCACGGCTATTGTGCGCAATGCCTTGACAAAGCTGGCATGTGCCACTGACCATGACCACAAAGTTTACCAAGTGACTTTAACTTGTATGAATCATACAAAGAAGGTTGAATACTGGTGGCTCAGTGTGTGGCTATTGTGCGCAATGCCTGGACAAAGTTGGCATGTGCCACTGACCATGTCCACAAAGTTTACCAGGTGACTTTAACCTCTACAAATCATAACACGAGTATGCCACAGTCGGAGTATCCAATCACAGTGCACATCTAATATGCATGACCTTGCAGGTATAAACAGGGTAAAAAACCGTTGTCTTGGCACGGCTATTGTGCGCAATGCCTTGACAAAGCTGGCATGTGCCACTGACCATGACCACAAAGTTTACCAAGTGACTTTAACTTGTATGAATCATACAAAGAAGGTTGAATACTGGTGGCTCAGTGTGTGGCTATTGTGCGCAATGCCTGGACAAAGTTGGCATGTGCCACTGACCATGACCACAAAGTTTACCAAGTACCTTAAATGGCTATGACTCATAACACGAGTCAGCCACAATCAGAGTGTCCAATCACAGTGCAGATGTACAATGCATGATCTTGCAGGTACAAACAAGGTAGAATACTGGTGTCCCAGTGTGCCTACAGTGCGCAGTGACTTGACAAAGTTGGCATGTGCCACTGACCATGTCCACAAAGTTTACCAGGTGACTTTAACCTCTACAAATCATAACACGAGTATGCCACAGTCTGAGTATCCAATCACAGTGCACATCTAATATGCATGACCTTGCAGGTATAAACAGGGTAAAAAACCGTTGTCTTGGCACGGCTATTGTGCGCAATGCCTTGACAAGGTTTGCAAGTGCCACTGACCATGACGACAAAGTTTATGAAGTGACTTTAACTTCTACGAATCGTAACAGGAGTCATCCATAGCCAGAGTGTCCAATCACAGTTCAGATGTACCAGGCATGACCTTGCAGGTATAAACAAGGAAAAAAAACCCATGGCTTGGCACGGCTATCGTGCGCAATACCCTGACAAAGTTGGCATGTGCAACTGACCATGACCACAAAGTTTACCAGGTACCTTCAACGGCTATGAATCATAACACGAATCAGCCATATGCATAGTGTCCAATCACAGTGAAGATATACTGCGCATGACCTCGCAAGTATGAACAAGGTAGAATACTGATGGCTCGGTATGGCTTTTGTGCGTAGTGCCTTGAAAAAGCTGGCATGTACCACTGACCATGACCTCAAATGTATCCAAGAGACTTTTACTTCTATTGATCATAACACGAGTCAGCCACGGTCAGAGTGTCGAATCACAGTGCAGATGTAATAGGCATGATCTTGCACGTGTACACAAGTTAGAATACTGGTGGCTTGGTGTGGCTATTGTGCGCAATGCCTTGACAAAGTTGGCATGTGCCACTAACCATGACCACAAATGTATCCGAGTGACTTTTACTTCTATTGATCATAACACGAGTCAGCCACGGTCAGTGTCCAAGCACAGTGCAGATGTACTAGGCATGACCTTGCAGGTGCAAACAGGGTAGAATACTGGTGGCTTGGTGTGGCTATTTTGCACAATGCCTTGACAAAGTTTGCATGTGCCACTGACCATGACCACAAAGTTTACCAAGAGACAAATCAGCCACGGTCAGAGTGTCCAATCACAGTGCAGATGTACTAGGCATGACCTTGCAGGTGCAAATAAGGTAGAATACTGGTGGCTTGACATGGGTATTGTGTGCAATGCCTTGACGAAGTTGGCATGTGCCACTGACCATGACCACAAAGTTTACCAAGTGACTTTAACTTCTACGAATCGTAACATGAGTCAGCCACGGTCAGAGTGCCAAATCATTGTGCACATATAATATGCATGACCTTGCAGGTATAAACAAGTTAAAACACCGGTGGCTTGGTACGGCTTTTGTGTGCAATGCCTTGACAAAGTTGGCATGTGCCACTGACATGACCACAAAGTTTACCAAGTACCTTAAACGGCTATGTATAACAACACGATTCAGCCACGTTCTGAGTGTCCAATCACAGCACAGATATACTATGCATGACCTTGCAGGTATAAACAAGGTAGAATACTGGTGGCTCCGTGTGGCTATTGTGCGCAATGCCTTAACAAAGTTGGCATGTGCCACTGACTATGACCACAAACATATCCAAGTGGCCTTTACTTCTATTGATCATAACACGAGTTAGCCAAGGTCAGAGTGTCCAATCACAGTGCAAATGTACTAGGCATGATCTTGCAGGGGCAAAAAAGGGTAGAATACTGTTGGCTCGATGTGACTATTGTGCGCAATGCCTTGTCAAAGTTGGCATGTGCCACTGACCATGACCACAAAGTTTACCAAGTGACTTTATCCTCTACGAATCATAACACAAGTTAGCCACGGTCTGAGTATCCAATCACAATTCAGATGTACTAGGCATGACCTTGCAGGTATAAACAAGGTAAAAAACCGAAGGCTTGGCACGGCTACTGTGCGCAATGCCTTGACAAAGTTGGCATGTGCCACTGACCATGACCACAGAGTTTACCAAGTACCTTAAACGGCTATAAATCATAACACGAGTCAGCCATGGGCAGAGTGTCCAATCACAGTGCAGCTATACTGGGCATGACCTTTCAGGTATGAACAAGGTCGAGTACCGGTGGCTCGGTGTGGCTATTGTGTGCAATGCCTTGACAAAGTTGACATGTGCCACTGACCATGACCACAAATGTACCCAAGTGACTTTTACATCTATTGATCATAACACGAGTAAGCCACTTTCAGAGTGTCCAATCACAGTGCATATGTAGTAGGCATGACCTTGAAGGTTGAAACAAGGTAGAATACTGGTGGCTTGGAATGGCTATTGTGCGTAATGCCTTGACAATGTTGGCATGTACCACTGACCATGACCACAAAGTTTACCAAGTGACTTTAACTTCTAAGAATCGTAACACGAGTCAACCACGGTCAGAGTGCCCAATCACAGTGCACATGTAATATGCATGACCTTGCAGGTATAAACAAGGTACAAAACCGGTGGCTTGGCACGACTATTGTGCGCAATGCCTTGACAAAGTCGGCATGTGCCACTGACCATGACCACAAAGTTTACCAATTACATTAAACAGCTATGAATTATAAAACGAGTCAGCCACGGTCAGAGTGTCCAATCACAGTGCAGATATACTGGGCATGACCCTACAGCTCTAAACAAGGTAGAATACTGGTGGCTCGGTGTGGCTATTGTACGCAATGCCTTGACAAGTTGGCATGTGCCACTGACCATGACCACAAATGTATCCAAGTGACGTTTACGTCTATTGATCATAACACGAGTCAGCCACGGTCAGATTGTCCAATCACAGTGCATATATACTAGGCATGATCTTGCTGGTACAAAAAAGGTAGAGTACCAGTGGCTCGGTGTGGCTATTATGTGCAATGCCTTCACAAAGTTGGCATGTGCCACTGACCATGCCTACAAAGTTTACCAAGTGACTTTAACTTCTACCAATTGTCACACGAGTCAGCCACGGTCAGAGTACCCAATCACAGTGCACATCTAATATGCATGAACTTGCATGTATAAACAAAGTAAAAACCGGTGGCTAGGCACGCCTATTGTGCGCAATCCTTTGACAAAGTTGGCATGTGCTACTGACCATGACCACTGAGTTTACCCAGTAACTTTATTTTCTACGAACCGTAACACAGGTCAGCCACATTCAGATTACCCAATCACAGTGCACATCTAATATGCATGACCTTGCAGGTATAAAAAAGGTAAAAACCCGATGGCTTGGCACTACTATTGTGCGCAATGCCTTGACAAAGTTGGCATGTGCCACTGACCATGACCACAAAGTTTACCAAGTGACTTTAACTTCTACGAATCGTAACACGAGTCAGCCACAGTCAGAGTGCCCAATCACAGTTCAGATGTACTAGGCATGACCTTGCAGGTATAAACAAGGTAAAAAACCGGTGGTTTGGCACAGCTATTGTGCGCAATGCCTTGACAAAGCTGGCATGTGCCACTGACCATGACCACAAGTTTTACCAAGTACCTTAAATGGTTATGACTCATAACACGAGTCAGCCACAATCAGAGTGTCCAATCACAGTGCAGATGTACAATGCATGATCTTGCTCGGTATGGCTTTTGTGCGTAGTGCCTTGAAAAAGCTGGCATGTGCCACTGACCATGACCTCAAATGTATCCAAGAGACTTTTACTTCTATTGATCATAACACGAGTCAGCCACGGTCAGAGTGTCGAATCACAGTGCAGTTGTAATAGGCATGATCTTGCACGTGTACACAAGTTACAATACTGGTGGCTTGGTGTGGCTATTGTGCGCAATGCCTTGACAAAGTTGGCATGTGCCACTGACCATGACCACAAAGTTTACCAAGTGACTTTAACTTGTACGAATTGTAACACGAGTCAGCCACAGTCAGAGTGCCCAATCATAGTTCAGATGTACTAGGCATGAGGTTGCAAGTATACGCAAAGGCAAAATACCGGTGGCTTGGCACGGCTATTGGGCGCAATGCCCTAACAAAGTTGGCATGTGCCACTGACCATGACCACAAAGTTTACCAAGTACCTTAAACGGCTATGATTCATAACACGGGTCAGCCACAGTCAGAGTGTCCAATCACAGTGCAGACATACTGGGAAGGACCTCACATGTATAAACAAGGTAGAATACTGGTGGCTTGGTGTGGTTATTGTTTGCAGTTCCTTGACAAAGTTGGCATGTGCCACTGACCATGACCACAAATGTATCCAAGTGACTTTAACTTCTATTGATCATAACACGAGTCAGCCATGGTCAGAGTGTCCAATCACAGTGCAGATGTACTAGGCATGGTCTTGCAGGTGCAGACAATGTAGAATACTGGTGGCTGGATGTGGCTATTGTGCGCAATGCCTTGACCAAGTTGGAATGTGCCACTGACCATTACCACAAAGTTTACCAAGTGACTTTAACTTCTATCAATCGTAACACGAGTCAGCCACGGTCGGAGTTCCCAATCACAGTTCAGATATACTAGGCATGACCTTACAAGTATAAACAAGGTCAAAAACCGGTGGCTTGGCATGGCTATTGTGCGAAATGCCTTGACAAAGCTAGCATGTGCCACAGACCATGACCACAGAGTTTACCAAGTACCTTCAACAGTTATGAAGCTTGACACGAGTCAGCGACAGTCAGAGAGTCCAATCACAGTGTAGATATACTGGGCATGACCTTACAGGTATAAAGAAGGTAGAATACTGGTGGCTCGGTGGGGCTGTTGTGCGCAATGCATTGACAAAGTTGGCATGTGCCACTGGCCATGACCACAAATGTAACTAAGTGACTTTTAATTCTGTTTGTCATAGCACAAATCAGCCACGGTCAGAGTGTCCAATCACAGTGCAGATGTACTAGGCATGACCTTGCAGGTGCGAATAAGGTAGAATACTGGTGGCTCGACGTGGGTATTGTGTGCAATGCCTTGACGAAGTTGGCATGTGCCACTGACCATGACCACAAAGTTTACCAAGTGACTTTAAATTCTACGAATCGTAACATGAGTCAGCCACGGTCGGAGTGTCCAATCATTGTGCACATCTAATATGCATGACCTTGCAGGTATAAACAAGATTAAAAACGGGTGGCTTGGTACGGCTATTGTGTGCAATGCCTTGACAAAGTTGGCATGTGCCACTGACATGACCACAAAGTTTACCAAGTACCTTAAACGGCTATGGATAACAACACGATTCAGCCACGTTCTGAGTGTCCAATCACAGCACAGATATACTACGCATGACCTTGCAGGTATAAACAAGGTAGAATACTGGTGGCTCGGTGTGGCTATTGTGCGCAATGCCTTAACAAAGTTGGCATGTGCCACTGACTATGACCACAAACGTATCCAAGTGGCTTTTACTTCTATTGATCATAACACGAGTTAGCCAAGGTCAGAGTGTCCAATCACAGTGCAAATGTACTGGGCATGATCTTGTAGGGGCAAAAAAGGTAGAATACTGTTGGCTCGATGTGACTATTGTGCGCAATGCCTTGAAAAAGTTGGCATGTGCCACTGACCATGACCACAAAGTTTACCAAGTGACTTTATCCTATACGAATCATAACACACGTTAGCCACGGTCTGAGTATCCAATCATAGTGCACATATAATATGCATGACCTTGCAGGTATAAACAGGGTCAAAAACCGGTGTCATGGCACCGCTATTGTGCGCAATGCCTTGCTAAGGTTAGCAAGTGCCACTGACATGACGACAAAGTTTACCAATTGACTTTAACTTCTATGAATCGTAACAGGAGTCATCCACAGTCAGAGTGTCCAATCACAGTTCAGATGTACCAGGCATGACCTTGCAGGTATAAACAAGGTAAAAACCCCATGGCTTGGCACGGGTATTGTGCGCAATACATTGACAAAGTTGGCATGTGCCACTGACCATGACCACAAAGTTTACCAAGTACCTTCAACGGCTATGAATCATAACACGAGTCAGCCACAGGCAGAATGTCCAATCATAGTGCAGATATACTGCACATGACCTCGCAAGTATGAACAAGGTAGAATTCTGGTGGCTCGGTATGGCTATTGTGTGTAATGCCTTGACAAAGCTGGCATGTGCCACTGACCATGACCACAAATGTATCCAAGTGACTTTTACTTCTATTGATCATAACACGAGTCAGCCACGGTCAGAGTGTCCAATCACAGTGCAGATGTACTAGGCATGACCTTGCAGGTGCAAAGAAGGTAGAATACTGGTGGCTCGACGTGACTATTGTGTGCAATGCCTTGACGAAGTTTGCATGTGCCACTGACCATGACCACAAATGTATCCAAGTGACTTTTACTTCTATTGATCATAACACGAGTCAGCCACGGTCAGAGTGTCCAATCACAGTGCAGATGTACTAGGCATGACCTTGCAGGTGCAAAGAAGGTAGAATACTGGTGGCTCGACGTGACTATTGTGTGCAATGCCTTGACGAAGTTTGCATGTGCCACTGACCATGACCACAAAGTTTACCAATTGACTTTAACGTCTACGAATCGTAACACGAGTCAGCCACGGTCAGAGTACCCAATTGCAGTGCACATCTAATATGCATGATCTTGCAGGTATAAACAAGTTAAAAAACCGGTGGCTTGGTACGGCTATTGTGCGCAATGCCTTGACAAAGTTGGCAAGTGCCACTGACATGACCACAAAATTTACCAAGTACCTTAAACGGCTATGAATCACAACACGAGTCTGCCACGGTCACAGTGTCCAACCACAGTACAGATATACTGGCATGACCTTGTAGGTATAAGCAAGGTACAAAACTGGTGGCTCGGTGTGGCTATTGTGCGCAATGCCTTGACAAAGTTCGCATGTGCCACTGACCATGACCACAAACGTATCCAAGTGACTTTTACTTCTATTGATCACAACACGAGTTAGCCAAGGTCAGAGTGTCCAATCACAGTGCAGATGTACTAGGCATGATCTTGCAGGTGCAAAAAAGGTAGAATACTGTTGGCTCGGTGTGACTATCGTGCGCAATGCCTTGACAAAGTTGGCATGTGCCACTGACCATGACCACAAAGTTTACGAAGTGACTTTAACCTCTACAAAATCATAACACGAGTATGCCACGGTTTGAGTATCCAATCACAGTGCACATCTAATATGCATGACCTTGCAGGTGTAAACAGGGTCAAAAACCGTTGTCTTGGCACGGCTATTGTGCGCAATGCCTTGACAAGGTTTGCAAGTGCCACTGACCATGACGACAAAGTTTACCAAGTGACTTTAACTTCTACGAATCGTAACAGGAGTCATCCATAGCCAGAGTGTCCAATCACAGTTCAGATGTACCAGGCACGACCTTGCAGGTATAAACAAGGGAAAAAAACCCATGGCTTGGCACGGCTATTGTGCGCAATACCTTGACAAAGTTGGCATGTGCAACTGACCATGACCACAAAGTTTACCAGGTGCCTTCAACGGCTATGAATCATAACAGGAATCAGCCATAGGCATAGTGTCCAATCATAGTGAAGATATACTGCGCATGACCTCGCAAGTATGAACAAGGTAGAATACTGATGGCTCGGTATGGCTATTGTGCGTAGTGCCTTGAAAAAGCTGGTATGTGCCACTGACCATGACCTCAAATGTATCCAAGAGACTTTTACTTCTATTGATCATAACACGAGTCAGCCACGGTCAGAGTGTCAAATCACAGTGCAGATGTAATAGGCATGATCTTGCACGTGTACACAAGTTAGAATACTGGTGGCTCGGTGTGGCTATTGTGCGCAATGCCTTGACAAAGTTGGCATGTGCCACTGACCATGACCACAAAGTATACCAAGTGACTCGAACTTGTATGAATCGTACAAACAAGGTTGAATAATGGTGGCTCGGTGTGTGGCTATTTTGCGCAATGCCTTTACAAAGTTGGCATGTGCCAGTGACCATGACCACAAGTGACTTTTACTTCTATTGATCGTAACACGAGTCAGCCACGGTCAGGGTGTCCGATCACATTGCATATCTAATATGCATGACCTTGCAGGTACAAACAAGGTAAAAAAACCGGTGGCTTGGCACGGCTATTGTGCACAATGCCTTGATAAAGTTGGCATGTGCCACTGACCATGACCACAATGTTTACCAAGTACCTTAAACGGCTATGAATCATAACACGAGTCAGCCACGGCCAGAGTGTCCAATCACATTGCAGATGTACTATACATGATTTTGCAGGTACAAACAAGGTAGAATACTGGTGGCTTGGTGTGGCTATTGTGCGCAATGCCTTGACAAAGTTGGCATGTGCCACTGACCATGACGACAAATATATGCAATTGATATTTACTTCTATTGATCATAACACGAGTCAGCCATGGTCAGAGTGCCCAATCACAGTCCACATCTAATATGCATGACCTTCTGGTATAAACAAGGTAAAAACCAGTAGCTTGGCACGGCTATTGTGCGCAATGCCTTGACAAAGTTGGCATGTGCCACTGACCATGACCACAAATGTATTCAATTGACTTCTACTTCCATTCATCATAACACGAGTCAGCCACGTTCAGAGTGTTGAATCACAGTGCAGATGTGCTAGGCATGATATCACAGGTACAAACAAGGTAGAATACTGGTGGCTCGGTGTGGCTATTGTGCGCAATGCCTAGACATAGGCGGCATGTGCCACCGACCATGACCACAACGTTTACCAAGTGACTTTAACTTCTACGAATCGTAACACGAGTCAGCCACAATCAGAGTGCCCAATCACAGTGCACAT
>SZWC01006492.1:67113-77248 GCA_023375785.1 Penium margaritaceum
TCCCCTTCCAAGGGTGCGTTCGTCAAACACGACATCGCAGCTCCTCACGAGCTTGCCTGCTGCCTGGTCCCAAAGCCGATAGGCTTCGTGTGACGTGTCATACCCAACCATGACGCACTTCCTCGAACGTACGTCAAGCTTGCCTCCACCTTCTCCCGACTGGATCTTCACCCATGCAGTTGACCCAAACACCTTCAGATGGGATGCGTTGGATTTCTTTCCCGACCATGCTTCCTGTGGGGTCTTCAGCTGCTTGTCTTGCTCCTTTCCACGCTTCCGCAAGGCGGTCGCTGGTGTGAGGTTCAAGAGGTAGCAGGCCATTGTTGCTGCTTCAGCCCAAAGGCGATGTGGGAGCTTGGCGTCAAAGAGCATGCTTCGCACCATGCCGAGCAGGGTCTGGTTCATCCTCTCGGCCACGCCGTTGCTTTGGGGATTGTATGGGGTGGTATGCTCGTGGCGGATGCCATGATGCTTGAGCCAAGGCTTGCATGCCTCGTACTCACCCCCATTGTCACTTCGAAGCGTCTTCACCTTCTTGGAAGTTTGCCGCTCCACCATGGCGACGAACTCGAGGAGCTTCTCCTTGACCTCTCCCTTTGTTTTGAGGAAGTAGATCCACAATTTGCGGCTGTGGTCATCAATGAAGGTCAGGAAGTACTTGCTTCCTCCGTTAGACGGTGTGCGGAAGGGTCTACACACGTCACTGTGTATCAGTTCCAAGACATGCTCCGCTCGTTGACCTCCTCTCCCAAACGGCTTCTTCTTTGCCTTCGCTTGGAAGCATGGTTCACACAATGCACACCCTTTGCCATGCTTCATGGTGCACCCTTCCATTCCACGGACTACCTCTTGCTCCTGCATATTCTGCAGCGTGCTGTTGGCCACATGGTCAAATCGCCGGTGCCACAGCTCAGCGTCAGTGTCCTTAGTTGATGTGGCGGCCGCAGCGGTCGCCGGCGGTGCATCCTTTGGCTCCAGTGCCACTGTCTTGGTGGCACATGCGAGTCCCTCATCCAACACCTTGGTGATTTTGGTTTGAAGCACGTAGAGGCCGTCGACTCTTGGAACTTGAAGCATGAGGTCGTCTTTGGTGTACAATACTTGGATGTCCTCATTTTTTAGGACCACCGCTTCCTTGTTGGTGAACACCACTGTCATGTTGTTGTCGGTGATTTGTGACACAGACAACAGGTTGGCTGCAAAGGAGGGCATGTACACCACCTTTTGAAGGTTGACCGCCTTCTCCGCACCATTCACGTTGAACGTGATCACCTTGTCCCCTTCGCCCATGGCTTGGGCGACGCAGCCGTTTGCACACTTGATGTGCATGACAGATTTGGCCATGGAGACAAATCCACCCTTCTCCTTTGATGAGTGGTGGTTGGTGGCCGAGTCAGGGCGAACGCCCCGGGCCTAAGGATCGCTGCGCCCTTCATGGGCCCCCTAGCCATCATGTTTGTGAGCTCCTTCTTCTCCTTCCCACCTTTGTTCCCACCTTCTTTCTTAGGACTACGGCAGTCCCTAGCCCAGTGCCCAGCCTTGCCACAGTTGTGACAGTTGTCGGGCTTCTTGGAACTCTTCCCGCCACTGTTGCCTTTCCATCCACCGCCACCGCTTCCGCTGTTGCCTTGACTGGAGCGAGAGCTTGCACCTTGTCCACCAAAGTGAGAGGCATAGGCTGAGATGTTTGCCTCACTGCCACTACGTCGCATGGACTCGTTGCGGATGTGTTTGGCGACAGCCTCATACGTCAGATCAGCCTCCTTCCAACCGCCAAATACGGTGATCAAGGACCCCCAGCTTTCCAGTAGCGCCATTAGAAGGATCATGGCACGCATGTTGGAGTCGATCTTCCATTCCATTTGCTGGACCTCTTGCAGCACGTTGTCGAACGACTGCAAAAATGCGGGTATCGATTCTCCTTTGCTCACCCTCATCGACATCAACCGTTGGAAGATGAAGAGTCGGTTTGCTAGGGCGTTCGATTGATGCACGCGTGAGAGCTTTGCGTAGGCCTCGGCAGCCAAAGTGCATCCTGTGATGTGGGAGTGTTGAGTCTCGTTGATGGACGTCACAAGAATGGCGAGAGCCATGTTGTTCTTCATTGTCCATGCTGCAAGGTCAGCCGCATGCGTCGTCACGGTCGCATCGGCGGGTGCTGTCTCGATCCCTTTTAGGATGTCGAGGTAGCCACGCACGTTCATGACAATCTCAAATTGCCATTTCCACAAGGGAAAACCTGTCCCCGTGAATTTGGACATACCCGCCTCAAGGCGGGCTGGAGTCGGATCCGCCATTTTTGGCGGTTGCTCGTCTTCTCTGCTTCACTGCTACTATGCTTCGTTGAGGCCAATGAGGCTGATGAGGCTGCTGACTGCGACCGTTGTCAAAGGTGCAGTTGGTTCCGTTGCATATCCCTCCAGCCGATGATCGCCTAAGGCGATGGTGCCGTCGTGATAGAACGGACTCGGGGTCGTACCACCTTCTAAAAAGGGGTAGAGCTTAATCCCGTTGGGGCTCGAGGGTCGTGTCCAACATGGACAGAGCTGTTCCTCGTCCCCTAGTCCGCCACGTGCGTGCACCCTACCTGAAGAAGCCGATGGAGCCGATGGAGCAGATGGAGCCGTCCGATGGTCGTGTCCCTGTTGTACCTCTGTGCCCTGCAAGACCACGCGCTAGTCGGGCTTGGAAGCGTGCCTTAGAACCAGAAGTGTGGGCCCATAACCCTTTGTCAATGCGCCGGATAGCAACGGTCTAGAAAACGGGTCCCGACATGGGAGGCCGCCGACCGCTCTTAGTATTGCAACCAATATTACATATCACCCTCGAACGAGGGATCCACACTTTAGGTTCGTTTGGATTGCAACCTCACGAAGTCCGCATGTTGGTCTTTAGTGTCTACCTTTGGTTGGACACTCTGTGAGGAGTCTCAAAGGCAAGAACTGTAAATGGATGCATGCAAGGTACAGGCTTTTATACTTGCAGAGCTTTGCTAAAGCTTCTGCTTGTAGTGGCTCAACTGGAGCCAACCTCAACCTACAATCCTACTTGGCGCGTCCTTAGACCGCCAAGTGTCATCCTCAAGCCAGGCTTTTAGTAAGCTTCATAGAAGCTTCCTGTCCCAGTTTTGGCCACAAAGAAAATTGTGGCCGTCGCGGGGTTTGAACCCGCGATCTCTCGTTTGAGAATCCGGTACCTATTCAACCATGCCAAAAAGGTATGGTTCCTATGATGAGCCACAAGGGACATACCCATTATGGGCAGTGCATTCCTGGCCCATCTCAAAACAGACCAAGGGGACGTACTCCTCAGAGCAGTGCATGCCTTGTCTGTATGTGTAGCTAGCCAGCTAGGCACTGGACAAGGTGCATACTATTTCAAC
Organism: Penium margaritaceum; assembly: GCA_023375785.1. Taxonomy (NCBI): domain Eukaryota; kingdom Viridiplantae; phylum Streptophyta; class Zygnematophyceae; order Desmidiales; family Peniaceae; genus Penium; species Penium margaritaceum. Next base: position 70,496 of record SZWC01006492.1, read on the forward strand.
ACAATCACAGTGCAGATGTACCAGGCATGATCTTGCAGGTGCAAAAAAGGTAGAATACTGTTGGCTCGGTGTGAGTATTGTGCGCAATGCCTTGACAACATTGGAATGTGCCACTGACCGTGACCACGAAGTTTACGAAGTGATTTTAACCTCTACGAATCATAACATGAGTCAGCCACGGTCTGAATATCCAATCACAGTGCACATCTAATATGCATGACCTTGCAGGTATAAACAGGGTCAAAACCCGGGGTCTTGGCACAGCTATTGTGCGCAATGCCTTGACAAGGTTGGCAAGTGCCACTGACCATGACGATAAAGTTTACCAAGTGGTTTTAACTTCTACGAATCGTAACATGAGTCATCCACAGTCAGAGTGCCCAATCATAGTTCAGATGTACCAGGCATGACCTTGCAGGTATAAACAAGGTAAAAAACCCATGGCTTGGCTCGGCTATTGTGCGCAATACCTTGACAAAGTTGGCATGTGCCACTGACCATGACCACAAAGTTTACCAAGTACCTTAAACGGCTATGAATCATAACACGAGTCAGCCACAGGCAGAGTGTCCAATCATAGTGCAGATATACTATGCATGACCTCGCAATTATGAACAAGGTAGAATACTGGTGGCTCGGTATGGCTATTGTGCGTAATGCCTTGACAAAGCTGGCATGTGCCACTGACCATGACCACAAATGTATCCGAGTGACTTTTACTTCTATTGACCATAACACGAGTCAGCCATGGTCAGAGTTTCCAATCAAAGTGCAGATGTACTAGGCATGATCTTGCAGGTGTAAAAAAGTTAGAATACTGGTGGCTTGGTGTGGATATTGTGCGCAATGCCTTGACAAAGTTGGCATGTGCCACTGACCATGACCACAAAGTTTACCAAGTGACTTTAACTTCTATGAATCATAAAACGAGTCAGCCACAGTCAGAGTACCCAATCACAGTGCACATCTAATAGGCATGACCTTGCAGGTATAAACAGGGCTAAAAACTGGTGTCTTGCCACGGCTATTGTGCGCAATGCCTTGACAAAGTTGGCATGTGCCACTGACCATGACCACAAAGTTTACCAAGTGACTTTAACTTCTATGAATCATAAAACGAGTCAGCCACAGTCAGAGTACCCAATCACAGTGCACATCAAATATGCATGACCTTGCAGGTATAAACAGGGTTAAAAACTGGTGTCTTGGCACGGCTATTGTGCGCAATGCCTTGACAAAGTTGGCATGTGCCACTGACCATGACCACAAAGTTTACCAAGTGACTGTAACTTGTATGAATCGTACAAACAAGGTTGAATACCGGTGGCTCGGTGTGTGGCTATTGTGCGCAATGCCTTGACAAAGTTGGCATGTGCCACTGACCATGACCACAAGTGACTTTTACTTCTATTGATCATAACACGAGTCAGCCACGGTCAGAGTGTCCAATCAAAGTGCACATATAATATGCATTACCTTGCAGGTATAAACAAGGTAAAAAAACCGGTGGCTTGGCACGGCTATTGTGCGCAATGCCTTGACAAAGTTGGCATGTGCCACTGCCCATGACCACAAAGTTTACCAAGTACCTTAAACGGCTATGAATCATAACACGAGTCAGCCACGGCCAGAGTGTCCAATCACAGTGCAGATGTACTAGACATGATCTTGCAGGTACAAACAAGGTAGAATACTGGTGGCTTGGTGTGGCTATTGTGCTCAATGCCCTGACAAAGTTGGCATGTACCACTGACCATGACCACAAATGTATCGAAGTGACCCTTACTTCTATTGATCATACCACGAGTCAGCCACGGTCAGAGTGTCCAATCACAGTGCAGATGTACTAGGCATGATCTTGCAGGTGCAAAAAAGTAGAATACTAGTGGCTCGACGTGGCTATTTTGTGCAATGCCTTGACGAAGTTGGCATGTGCCACTGACCATGACCACAAAGTGTACCAAGTGACATTAACTTCTACGAATCGTAACACTAGTCAGCCACGGTCAGAGTGCCCAATCAGTGTGCACGTCTAATATGCATGACCTTGCAGGTATAAACAAGTTAAAAAACCGGTGGCTTGGCACGGCTATTGTGCGCAATGCCTTTAGAAAGTTGGCATGTGCCACTGACATGACCACCAAGTTTACCAAGTACCTTAAACGGGTTTGAATCACAACACGAGTCAGCCACGGTCAGAGTGTCCAATCACAGTACAGATATAATGCGCATGACCTTGCAGGTATGAACAAGGTAGAATACTGGTGGCTCGATGTGGCTATTGTGGATGATGCCTTGACAAAGCTGGCACGTGCCACTGACCATGACCACAAACGTATCCACGTGACTTTTACTTCTATTGATCGTAACACAAGTTAGCCAAGGTCAGAGTGTCCAATCACAGTGCAGATGTACTAGGCATGATCTTGCAGGTGCAAAAAAGGTATAATACTGTTGGCTCGGTGTGACTATTGTGCGCAATGCCTTGACAAAGTTGGCATGTACCACTGACCATGACCACAAAGTTTACCAAGTGACTTTAACCTCTACGAATCATAACACGAGTCAGCCACGGTCTGAGTATCCAATCACAGTGCACATCTAACATGCATGACCTTGCATGTATACACAGGGTCAAACACAGGTTTCTTGGCACTGCTATTGTGCGCAATGCCTTGACAAGGTTGGCAAGTGCCACTGACCATGACGACAAAGTTTACCAAGTGACTTTAACGTCCACGAATCGTGACAGGAGTCAGCCACAGTCAGAGTGCCCAATCAAACTTCAGATGTACCAGGCATGACCTTGCAGGTATAAACAAGGTAAAAAACCCATGGCTTGGCACGGTTATTGTGCGCAATACCTCGACAAAGTTGGCATGTGCCACTGACCATGACCACAAAGTTTACCAAGTACCTTAAACAGCTATGAATCATAACACGAGTCAGCCACAGGCAGAGTGTCCAATCATAGTGCAGATATACTGCGCATGACCTCGCAAGTACGAAGAAGGTAGAATACTGGTGGCTCGGTATGGCTATTGTGCGTAATGCATTGACAAAGCTGGCATGTGCCACTGACCATGACCAAAACTTTATCCAATTGACTTTTACTTCTATTGATCATAACATGAGTCAGCCAAGGTCGGAGTGTCCAATCATAGTGCAGATTTACTAGGCATGATCTTGCAGGTGTAAAAAAGTTAGAATACTGGTGGCTTGGTGTGGCTATTGTGCGCAATGCCTTGTCAAAGTTGGCATGTGCCACTGACCATGACCACAAAATGTACCAAGTGACTTAAACTTCTATGAATCATAACACGAGCCAGCCACAGTCAGAGTACCCAATCACAGTGCACATCAAACATGCATGACCTTGCAGGTATAAACAGGGCTAAAAACTGGTGTCTTTCCACGGCTATTGTGCGCAATGCCTTGACAGAGTTGGCATGTGCCACTGACCATGACCACAAAGTTTACCAAGTGACATTAACTTGTATGAACCATACAAACAAGGTTGAATACTGGTGACTCTGTGTGTGGCTATTGTGCGTAATGCCTTGACAAAGCTGGCATGCGCCACTGACCATGACCACATGTGACTTTTACTTCTATTGATCATAACACGAGTCAGCCACGGTCAGAGTGTCCAATCACAGTGCACATATGATATGCATGACCTTGCAGGTATAAACAAGGTAGAAAAACCGGTGGCTTGGCACGGCTATTGTGCGCAATGCCTTGACAAAGTTGCCATGTGCCACTGACCATGACCACAAAGTTTACCAAGTACCTTAAATGGCTATGAATCCTAACACGAGTCAGCCACGGCCAGATTGTCCAATCACAGTGCAGATGTACTAGACATGATCTTGCAGGTACAAACAAGGAAGTATACTGGTGGCTTGGTGTGGCTATTGTGCGCAATGCCTTGACAAAGTTGGCATGTGCCACTGACCATGACCAAAAGGTTTACCAAGTGACTTTAACTACTAGGAATCATAACACAAGTGAGCCACGATCAGAGTACCCAATCACAGTGACTTTGATACATTTGTGGTCATGGTCAGTGGCACATGCCAACTTTGTCAAGGAATTGCACACAATAACCACACCGAGCCACCAGTATTCTACCTTGTTTATACCTGTAAGGTCATGTCCAGTATATTTGTACTGTAATTGGACACTCCGACTGTTGCTGACCCGTGTTATGATTCATAGCCGTTTAAGGTACTTGGTAAACTTTGGGGTCATGGTCAGTGGCACATGCCAACTTTGCCAAGGCATTGCGCACAATAGCCGTGCCAAGACACCGGTTTGTAACCCTGTTTATACCTACAAGTTCATGCATATCATATGTGCACTGTGATTGGGTACTCTGACTGTGGCTGACTCGTGTTATGATTCGTAGAAGTTAAAGTCACTTGGTAAACTTTGTGGTCATTGTCAGTGGCACATGCCAACTTTGTCAAGGCATTGCGCACAATAGTCATACCAAGCCACCAGTAACCTACCTTGCTTGTACCTGCAATATCATGCCTAGTACATCTGCACTGTGATTGGACACTCTGACCGTGGCTGACTCGTGTTATCATCAATAGATTTAAATGTCACTTGGATACATTTGTGGTCATGGTCAGTGGCACATGCCAACTTTGTCAAGGCACTGCACACAATAGCCACACCGAGCCACCAGTACTCTACCTTGTTCATACCTGCGAGGTCATGCACAGTATATCTGCACTATGATTGGACACTCTTCCTGTGGCTGACTCGTGTTATAATTCATAGCCGTTTAAGGTACTTGGTAACCTTTGTGGTCATGGTCAGTGGCACATGCCAACTTTGTGAAGGCATTGCGCACAATCGCCATGCCAAGCCACTGGTTTTTTACCTTGTTTATACCTGTAAGGTCATGCCCAGTACATCTGAACTATGATTGGGCACTCTGACTGTGGCTGACTCGTGGGACAATTCATAGAAATTAAAGTCACTTGGTAAACTTTGTGGTCATGGTCAGTGGCACATGCCAACTTGGTCAAGGCATTGCGCATAATAGCCACACCGAGCCACCAGTATTCTACCTTGTTTGCACCTGCAAGATCATGCTTAGTACATCTGCACTATGATTGGACACTCTGACCATGGCTGACTCGTGTTATGATCAATATAAGTAAAAGTCACTTGGATACATTTGTGGTCATGGTCAGTGGAACATGCCAACTTTGTCAAGGACTTGCACAACATAACCACACCGAGCCACCAGTATTCTACCTTGTGTATACCTGTAAGGTCATGCCCAGTATATCTGTACTGTGATTGGACACTCTGACTGTGGCTGACCCGTGTTATGATCCATAGCCGTTTAAGGTACTTGGTAACATTTATGGTCATGGTCAGTGGCACATGCCAACTTTGTCAAGGCATTGCGCACAATAGCCGTGCCAAGCCACTGGTTTTTTACCTTGTTTATACCTGCAAGCTCATGCCTATTACATCTGAAGTGTGATTGGGCACTCTGATTGTGGCTGACTCGTGTTACGATTCGTACAAGTTAAAGTCACTTGGTAAACTTTGTGGTCATGGTCAGTGGCACATGCCAACTTTGTCAAGGCATTGCGCACAATAGCCATGCCAAGACACCGGTTTTTAACCCTCTCATACCTGCAAGGTCATGCATAGTAGCCGTGCACTGTGATTGGGTACTCTGACTGTGGCTGACTCGTGTTATGATTCGTAGAATTTAAAGTCACGTGGTAAACACTGTGGTCATGGTCAGTGGCACATGCCAACTTTGTCAAGGCATTGCGCATAATAGCCGTGCCAAGCCATGGGTTTTTTACCTTGTTTATACCTGCAAGGTCACGTCTGGTAGATCTGAACTGTGATTGGGCACTCTGACTGTGGATGACTCCTGTTACGATTCGTATAAGTCATTTGTTAAACTTTGTCGTCATGGTCAGTGGCACTTGCCAACCTTGTCAAGGCATTGCGCACAATAGCCGTGCCAAGACACCGGTTTTTTACCCTATTTATACCTGCAAGGTCATGCATATTAGATGTGCATTGCTATTGGATACTCTGACCGTGGCTGACTCGTGTTATGATTCGTAGAGGTTAAAGTCACTTGGTAAACTTTGTGGTCAAGGTCAGTGGCACATGCCAACTTTGTCAAGGCATTGCGCACAATAGCCACACCGAGCCACCAGTATTCTACCTTGTTTATACCTGTAAGGCCATGCCGAGTATATTTGCACTATGATTGGACACTCTGAGTGTGGCTGACCCGTGTTATGATTCATAGCCATTTCAGGTACTTGGTAAACTTTGTGGTCATGGTCAGTGGCACATGCCAACTTTGTCAGGGCATTACGCACAATAGCCGTGCCAAGCTACCAGGTTTTTATCTGCTTATACCTGCAAGCTCATGCCTAGTACCTCTGAACTGTGATTGGGCACTCTGACTGTGGCTGACTCGTGTTACGATTCGTACAAATTAAAGTCACTTGGTAAACTTTGTGGTCATGGTCAGTGGCACATGCCAACTTTGTCAAGGTATTGCGCACAATAGCCATGCCAAGACATCGGTTTTTTACCCTGTTTATACCTGCAAGGTCATGAATATTAGATGGGCACTGTGATTGGGTAATCTGACGGTGGCTGACTTGTGTTATGATGCGTAGAAGTTAAAGTCACTTGGTTAACTTTGTGGTCATGGTCTGTGGCACATGCCAACTTTTTCAAGGCATTGCG
>SZWC01006492.1:85524-102657 GCA_023375785.1 Penium margaritaceum
ACTTGGTAAACTTTGTGGTCATGGTCAGTGGCACATGCCAACTTTGTCAAGGCATTGTGCACAATAGCCATTCCGAGCCACCAGTATTCTACCTTGTTTGAACGTGCAAAATCATGCCTAGTACATCTGCACTGTGATTGGACACTCTGATCGTGGCTCACTCGTGTTATGATCAATAAATGTAAAAGTCACTTGGATACACTTGTGGTCATGGTCAGTGGCACATGCCAACCTTTTCAAGGCATTGCGCACAATAGCCACACCGAGCCACCAGTATTCTACCTTGTTTATACCTGCAAGGTCATGCCAAGTATATGTGCACTGTGATTGGACACTCTGCCCTTGGCTGAAGCGTGTTATGATTAATAGCCATTTAAAGTACTTGGTAGACTTTGTGGTCATGGTCAGTGGCACATGCCAACTTTGTCAAGGCATTGCGCACAATAGCCGTGCCAAGCCACCGTTTTTTGACCTTGCTTATACCTGCAAGGTCATGCCTAGGACATCTAAACTGTGATTGGGCACCTTCACTGTGGCTGACTATTGTTACGATTTGTAGAAGTTAAAGTCACTTGGTAAACTTTGTGGTCATGGTCAGTGGCACATGCCAACTTTTTCAAGGCATTGCGCACAATAGCCACACCGTTCCTCCAGTATTCTACCTTGTTTGCACATGCAAGGTCATGCCTACTATATCTGCACTGTGATTGGACACTCTGACTGTGGCTGACTCGTGTTATAAATCGTAGAAGTTAAAGTCACTTGGTAAACTTTGTGGTCATGGTCTGTGGAACATGCCAACTTTGTCGAGGAATTGCGCACAATAGCCGTGCCAAGACACCGGCTTTTTACCCTGTTTATACCTGCAAGGTCATGCATATTATATGTGCACTGTGATTGGGTACTCTGACCGTGGCTGACGCGTGTAATGATTCGTAGAAGTTAAAGTCACTTGGTATACTTTGTGGTCGTGGTCAGTGGCACGTGCCAACCTTTTCAAGGCATTGCACACAATAGCCACACCGAGCCACCGGTATTTTACCTTGTTTGCACCTGCAAGATCATGCCTAGTACATCTGCTATATGATTGGGCACTCTGACCATGGCTGACTCGTGTTATGATCAATAGAAGTAAAACTCACTTGGATGCATTTGTGGTCGTGGTCAGTGGCACATGCCAACTTTGTCAAGGCATTGCGCACAATAGCCACACCGAGCCACCAGTATTCCAGCTTATACGTGCAAGGTCATGCCCGGTATATTTGCACTGTGATTGGACACTCTGATCGTGGCTGACTCGTGTTATGGTTCGTAGCTGTTTAAGGTACTTGGTAAACTTTGTGGTCATGGTCAGTGGCACATGCCAACTTTGTCAAGGCATTGCGCACAATAGCCGTACCAAGCTACAGGTTTTTTCTACTTGGTTATACTTGCAACGTCATGCATATTAAAGTGCACTGTGATTGGGCACTCTGACCGTGGCTGACTCGTGTTACAGTTCATAGAAGTTAAAGTCACTTGGTAAACTTTGTGGTCATGGTCAGTGGCACATGCCAACTTTGTCGAGGCATTGCGCACAATAGCAAAACCGAGTGACCAGTACTCTATCTTGTTTGCACCTGCAATATCATGCCTAGTTCATCTGCATTGTGATTGGACACTCTGATCGTGGCTGACTCGTGTTACGATCAATAGAAATAAAAATCACTTGGATACACTTGTGGTCATGGTCAGTGGCACAAGCCAACTTTGTCAAGGCATTGCACACAATCGCCACACCGAGCCACCAGTATTCTACCTTGTTTATATGTATACGGTCATGCCCAATGTATCTGCACTGATATTGAACACTCTGACTGTGGCTGACGCGTGTTATGATTCATAGCCCTTTAAGGTACTTGGTAAACTTTGTGGTCATGGCAGAGGCACATGCCAACTTTGTCTATCCACTGCACACAATAGCTGTGCCAAGCCACCGGTTGTTTACCTTGTTCATACCCGTAAGGTCATGCATATTACATGTGTGTTGTGATTGGGCACTCTGTCCGTGGCTGACTCGTGTTACGATTCGTAGAAGTTAAAGTCACGTGGTAAACATTGTGGGCATGGTCAGTGGCACATGCCAACATTGTCAAGGCATTGCACACAATAGCCATTCCGAGCCACCTGTATTCTACCTTGTTTGAACGTTCAAGATCATGCCTAGTACATCTGCACTGTGATTGGACACTCTGACCGTGGCTGACTCGGGTTATGATCAATAGATGTAAAGTCACTTGGATACATTTGTGGTCATGGTCAGTGGCAGATGTCAACTTTGTCAAGGCATTGCGCACAATAGCCACACCGAGCCACCAGTATTCTACCTTGCTTATACCTGCAAGGTCATGCTCAGTATATCAGCACTGTGATTGGACACTATGCCCGTGGCTGACTCGTGTTGTGATTCATAGCCGTTTAAGGTACTTGGTAAACTTTGTGGTCATGGTCAGTGGCACATGCCGACTTTGTCAAGGCATTGCGCACAATTGCCGTGCCGAGCCACCGGTTTTTTACCTTGTTTATACCTGCAAGGTCATGCCTAGTACATCTGAACTGTGATTGGGCACTCTGACTTTGGCTGACTCGTGTTACGATTCGTAGAAGTTAAAGTCACTTGGATAACTTTGTGGTCAGTGGCACATGCCATCTTTTTCAAGGCATTACGCACAATAGGCACACCGAGACACCAGTATTCTACCTTTTTTCCACCTGCAAGATCATGCCTACTATATCTGCACTGTGATTGGACACTCTGACCGTGGCTGAATCGTGTTACGATTAATAGAAGTAAAAGTCACTTGGATACATTTGTGGTCATGGTCAGTGGCACATGCCAACTTTGTCAAGGCCTTGCACACAATAGCCACACCGACCCACCAGTATTCTACCTTGTTTATACCTGTAAGGTCATGCCTAGTATATCTGCACTGTTATTGGACACTCTGATTGTGGCTGACTCATTGTATGATTCATAGCCGTTTACGGTACTTGGTAATCTTTGTGGTCATGGTCAGTGGCACATGCCAACATTGTCAAGGCATTGCGCACAATAGCCGTGCCAAGCCACCGGGTTTTTACCTTGTTTATACATGCAAGGTCATGCCTAGCACATCTGAACTGTGATTGGACACTGTGACTGTGGCTGAATCGTGTTACGATTTATAGAAGTTAAAGTCATTTGGTAAACTTTGTAATCATGGTCAGTGGCACGTGCCAACTTTGTCAAGGTATTGCGCACAATAGCCACACCGAGCCACCAGTATTCTACCTTGTTTGCAACTGCAAGATCATGCTTATTATATCTGCACTGTGATTGGACACTCTGACTGTGGCTGACTCGTGTTATGATCAATAGAAGTAAAAGTCACTTGGATACATTTGTGGTCATGGTTAGTGGCACATGCCAACGTTGTCAAGGCCTTGCACATAATTGCCACACCGAGCCACCAGTATTCTACCTTGTTCATACCTGTAAGGTCATGCGTAGTATATGTGCACTGTGACTGGACACTCTGACCGTGGCTGACTCGTGTTATGATTCATAGCTGTTTGAGGTACTTTGTAAACTTTGTGGTCATGGTCAGTGGCACATGCTAACTTTGTCAAGGCATTGCGCACAATTGCCGTTCCAATCCACCGGTTTTTTACCTTGTTTATACTTGTAAGTTATGCATATTAGATGTGCACTGTGATTGGGCACTCTGACCGTGGTTGACTCGTGTTATGACTTGTAGAAGTTATAATCACTTGGTAAACTTTGTGGTCATGGTCAGTGGCACATGCTAACATTGTCAAGGCATTGCGCAAAATAGCCATTCCGAGCCACCAGTATTCTACCTTGTTTGAGCGTGCAAGATCATGCCTAGTACATCTGCATTGTGATTGGACACTCTAACCGTGGCTCACTCGTGTTATGATCAATAAATGTAAAAGTCACTTGGATACATTTGTGGTCATGGTCAGTGGCACATGCCAACTTTGTCAAGGCATTGCGCACAATAGCCACACCGAGCCACCAGTATTCTACCTTGTGTATACCTGCAAGGTCATACCGAGTATATATGCACTTTGATTGGACACTCTGCCCTGGCTGACGCGTGTTATGATTTATTGCCATCTAAAGTACTTGGTAGACTTTGTGGTCATGGTCAGTGGCACATGCCAAGTTTGTCAAGGCATTGCGCACAATAGCCGTGCCAAGCCACCGTTGTTTTACCTTGCTTATACCTGCAAGTTCATGCCTAGTACATCTAAACTGTGATTGGGCACCTTGACTGTGGCTTACTAGTGTTACGTTTCCTAGAAGGTAGTCACTTGGTAAACTTTGTGGTCAAGGTCAGTGGCACATGCCAACTTTGTCAAGGCATTGGGCACAATAGCCACACCGAGCCTCCAGTATTCTACCTTGTTTGCACCTGCAAGATCATGCCTTCTATATCTCTATGTGATTGGACACTCTGACCGTGGCTGACTTGTGTTATGATCAATAGAAGTAAAAGTCACTTGGATACATTTGTGGTCATGGTCAGTGGCACATGCCAACTTAGTCAAGGCCTTGCACATAACAACCACAGCGAGCCACCAGTATTCTACCTTATTTATACATGCAAGGTCATGCCTAGGACATCTGAAATATGATTGGGCACTCTGACTGTGGCTGACTCGTGTTATAGATCGTAGAAGTTAAAGTCACTTGGTAAACTTTGTGGTCATGGTCTGTGGAACATGCCAACTTTGTCGAGGAATTGCGCACAATAGCCGTGCCAAAATACCGGTTTTCTACCCTGTTTATACCTGCAAAGTCATGCATATTAGATGTGCACTGTGATTGGGTACTCTGACCGTGGCTGACGCGTGTAATGATTCGTAGAAGTTAAAGTCACTTTGTATACTTTGTGGTCATGGTCAGTGGCACATGCCAACCTTTTCAAGACATTGCGCACAATAGCCACACCGAGCCACCGGTATCCTACCTTGTTTGCACCTGCAAGATCATGCCTAGTACATCTGCTCTATGATTGGGCACTCTGACCGTGGCTGACTCGTGTTATGATCAATAGAAGTAAAACTCACTTGGATGAATTTGTGGTCATGGTCAGTGGCATACGCCAACTTTGTCAAGGCATTGCGCACAATAGCCACACGGAGCCACCAGTATTCTAGTTTATAGATGCAAGGTCATGCCCGGTATATCTGCACTGTGATTTGACACTCTGACCGTGGCTTACTCGTGTTATGATTCATAGCTGTTTAAGGTACTTGGTAAACTTTGTGGTCATGGTCAGTGGCACCTGCCAACTTTGTCAAGGCTTGCGCACAATAGCCGTGCCAAGCGACAGGTTTTTTTACTTGGTTATACTTGCTATGTCATGCATATTATATGTGCACTGTGATTGGGCACTCTGACCGTGGCTGACTCGTGTTACAATTCGTAGAAGTTAAAGTCACTTGGTAAACTTTGTGGTCATGGTCAGTGGCACATGCCAACTTTGTCAAGGCATTGTGCACAATAGCAAAACCGAGCCACCAGTACTGTATCTTGTTTGCACCTGCGAGATCATGCCTATTTCATCTGCATTGTGATCGGAGACTCTGATCGTGGCTGACTCGTGTTTTGATCAATAGAAATATAAGTCACTTGGATACACTTGTGGTCATGGTCAGTGGCACATGCCAACTTTGTCAAGGCATTGCACACAATCGCCACACTGAGCCACCAGTATTCTACATTGTTTATGCCTATACGGTCATGCCCAATGTATCTGCACTGATATTGGACACTCTGACCATGGCTGACTCGTGTTATGATTCATAGCCCTTTAAGGTACTTGGTCAACTTTGTGGTCATGGCAGTGGCAAATGCCAACTTTGTCTAGGCACTGCGCACAATTGCCTTGTTTATACCTGTAAGGTCATGATTAGATGTGCGTTGTGACTGGGCACTCTGACCGTGGCTGACTCGTGTTACGATTCGTAGAAGTTAAAGTCACGTGGTAAAATTTGTGTTCATGGTCAGTGGCACATGCCAACTTTGTCAAGGCATTGCGCACAACACCCACACCGAGCCACCAGTATTCTACCTTTTTTGAACCTGCAAGTTCATGCCTGGTACATCTGCGCTGTGATTGAACACTCTGACCGTGGCTGACTCGTGTTATGATCAATAGAAGTAAAAGTCACTTAGATATATTTGTGGTCATTGTCAGTAGCACATGCCAACTTTGTCAAGGAATTACGCACAATAGCCACACCGAGCCACCAGTATTCTACCTTGTTTGCACCTGCACGATCATGCCTAGTAGATCTGCACTGTGACTGGACACTCTGACCGTGGCTGACTCGTGTTATAATCAATAGAAGTAAAAGTCACTTGGATATATTTGTGGTCATGGTCAGTGGCACCTTCAAACTTTGTCAAGGAATTATGCACAATAGCCACACCGAGCCACCATTATTCTACCTTGCTTATACCTGTATGGTCATGCCGAGTATATGTGCACTGTGATTGGACACTCTGATCGTGGCTGACTCGTGTTATGATTCATAGCCGTGTAATGTACTTGGTAAAGCTTGTGGTCATGGCCAGTGGCACATGCCAGCTTTGTCAAGGCATTGCGCACAGTAGCCGTGCCAAGCCACCGGTATTTAACCTTGTTTATACCTGCAAGGTTATACATATTAGATGTGCGCTTTGATTGGTTCCTCTGACCGTGGCTGACTCGTGTTATCATTCGTAGAAGTCAAAGTCACTTGGTAAACTTTGTGGTCATGGTCAGTGGCACATGCCAACTTTGTCAAGGCATTGCGCACCATAGCCACACCGAGCCACCAGTGTTCTACCTTGTTTGTACATGCAAGATCATGCATAGTACATCTGCACTGTGATTGGACACTCTGACCGTGGCTGACTCGTGTTATGATCAATAGAAGTAAAAGTCACTTGGATACATTTGTGGTCATGGTCAGTGGCACATGCCAACTCTGTCAAGGCATTGCGCACGATAGCCACACCGAGCAACCAGTGTTTTACCTTGTTTAACCTACAAGGTCATACCCAGTATTTTTGCACTGTGATTGGACACTCAGACCGTGGCTGACTCGTGTTATGTTTCATAGCCGTTTAAGGTACTTGGTAAACTTTGTGGTCATTGTCAGTGGCACAGGCCAACTTTGCCAAGGCATTGCGTACAATAGCTGTGCCAAGCCACCGGGTTTTTAACTTGTCTATACCTGCAAGGTGATGCATATTAGATGTGCACTGTGATTGGGCACTCTGACCGTGGCTGACTCGTATTACGATTTATAGAAGTGAAAGTCACTTGGTAAACTTTGTGGTCATGGTCAGTGGTACATGCCAACTTTGTCAAGGCATTGCGCACAATAGCCACACCGAGCCACCTGTATTCTACGTTGTTTGCACATGCAAGATCATGCCTAGTACATCTGCATTGTGATTGGACAGTCTGACCGTGGCTGACTCGTGTTATGATCAATAGAAGTAAAAGTCACTTGGATACATTTGTGGTCATGGTCAGTGGCACATGCCAACTTTGTCAAGGAATTGCGCACTATAGTCACACCGAGCCACCAGTATTCTACCTTTTTTAAACCTGTAAGGTCATGCCCAGTATATCTGCATTGTGATTTGACACTCAGACCGTGGCTGACTCGTGGTATGATTCATAGCCGTTTGATGTACTTGGTAAGCTTTGTGGTCATGGTCAGTGGCACATGCCAACTGTGTCAAGGCATTGCGCACAATAGCCGTGCCAAGCCATCGGGTTTTTACCTTGTTCATACTTGCAAGGTCATGCATATTAGATGTGCGTATTGATTGGACACTCTGACCTTGGCTGACTCGTGTTATGATTCGTAGAAGTTAAAGTCACTTGGTAAACTTTGTGGTCATGGTCAGTAGCACATGCCAACTTTGTCAAGGCATTGCGCACAAAAGCTGTGCCAAGCCACTGGTTTTTTGACTTGTTTATACTAGCAAGGTCATGCATATTAGATGTGCACTGAGATTGGGCACTCTGACCGTGGCTGACTCGTGTTACGATTCATAGAAGTCAAAGTCACTTGGTAAACTTTGTGGTCATGGTCAGTGGCACATGCCAACTTTGTCAAGGCATTGCGGACAATGGCCATACCGAGCCACTAGTATTTTACCTTGTTTATACCTGTAAGGTCTTGCCCAGTAGATCTGCACTGAAATTGGACACTCTGTCC
Organism: Penium margaritaceum; assembly: GCA_023375785.1. Lineage (NCBI taxonomy): Eukaryota > Viridiplantae > Streptophyta > Zygnematophyceae > Desmidiales > Peniaceae > Penium > Penium margaritaceum. The sequence goes on from SZWC01006492.1 coordinate 93,796, forward strand.
GTGGCTGACTCGTGTTATGATTCATAGCCGTTTAATGTCCTTGGTAAACTTTGTGGTCGTGGTAGTGGCACATGCCAAATTTGTCAAGGCATTGCACACAATAGCCGTGCCAAGCCACTAATTTTTTTCCTTGTTTATACCTGCAAGGTCATGCATAATAGATGTACGCTGTGATTGAGCACTCTGGCTGTGGCTGACTCGTGTTACGATTCGTAGAATTTAAAGTCACTTGGTAAACTTTGTGGTCATGGTCAGTGGCACATGCCAACTTTGTCAAGGCATTGCGCACAATAGCCACACCGAGCCACCAGTATTCTACCTTTCTTGAACCTGCAAGATCATGCCTAGTACATCTGCACTGTGATTGGACACTCTGACCGTGGCTGACTCGTGTTGAGATCAATAGAAGTAAAAGTCACTTGGATACATTTGTGGTCATGGTCAGTGGCACATGCCAACTTTGTCAAGGCACTGCGCGCAGTAGCCACACCGAGCCACCAGTACTCCATTTTGTTTATACCTGCAAAGATCAGGCATAGAACAACTGCACTGTGATTGGACACTCTGCTCGTGGCTTACTCGTGTTATGATCAATAGAAGTAAAAGCCACTATGATACATTTGTGGGCATGGTCAGTGGCACATGCCAACTTTGTCAAGGAATTGCGCACAATAGCCACACTGATCCACCAGTATTCTACCGTGTTTATATCTATAAGGTCATGCCCATTACATCTACACTATGATTGGACACTCTGACCGTGGCTGACTCGTGTTATGATTCATAGCCGTTTAAGGTACTTGGTAAACTTTGCGGTCATGGTCAGTGGCACATGCCAACATTTTCAACGCATTGTGCACAATAGCCATGTCAAGCCTCCGGGTTTTTACCTTGTTTACACCTGCAAGGTCATGCCTAGTACATCTGCACTGTGATTGGACACTCTGACCATGGATGACTCGTGTTATGATCAATAGAAGTAAAAGTCACTTGGCTACATTCGTGGTCATGGTCAGTGGCACATGCCAACTTTGTGAAGGCATTGCGCACAATAGCCACACCGAGCAAGCAGTATTATATCTTTCTTATACCTGCAAGGTCATGCCTAATGTATCTGCACTGTGATTGGACACTCTGACCGTGGCTGACTCGTGTTATGATTCATAGCTCTTTAAGGTACTTTGTAAACTTTGTGGTCATGGTCAGTGGCACATGCCAACTTTGTGAAGGCATTGCGCACAATAGCTACACCGAGCCACCAGTATTCTACCTTGTTTATACCTATAACATTATGGCCAGTATATCTGCACTGTGATTGGACACTCTGACCGTGGCTGACTCGTGTTATGATTCATAGCCAATTAAGGTACTTGATAAACTTTGTGGCCATGGTCAGTGGCACATGCCAACTTTTTAAACGCATTGCGCAAAATAGCCATGTCAAACCACCGGGTTTTTACCTTGTTTATGCCTGCAAGGTCATGCATATTATGCTGTGATTGGGCACTCTGACCGTGGCTGAATCGTATTATGATTCGTATAAGTTGAAGTCACTTGGTAAACTTTGTGGTCATGGTCAGTGGCACATGCCAGCTTTGTCAAGGCATTGCGCACAAAATCCACACCGAGCCACCAGTATTCTACCTTGTTTACACCTACAAGATAATGCCTAGTACATCTGCACTGTGATTGGACACTCTGACTGTGGCTGACTCGTGTTATGATCAATAGGAGTAAAATTCACTTGGATACATTTGTGGTCATGGTCAGTGGCACATGCCAACTTTGTCAATACATTGCGCAAAATAGCCACGCCGATCCACCAGTATTCTAGCTTGTTTATACCTGCAAGATCATTCCTAGTACATCTGCACTGTGATCGGACACTCTGACCGTGGCTGACTCGTGTTGTTACCAATAGTGGTACATTTGTGGTCATGGTCAGTGGCACATGCCAACTTTGTCAAGGCATTAAGAGCAATAGCCGTGTCACACCACCGGTTTTTTACCTTGTTTATACCTGCAAGGTCATGCATATTAGATGTGTGCTGCGATTGGACACTCTGACTGTGGATGACTTGTGTTACGATTCGTTGAAGTTGAAGTCACTTGGTAAACTTTGTGGTCATGGTCAGTGGCACATGCCAACTTTGTCAAGGCATTAAGAGCAATAGCCGTGTCACACCACCGGTTTTTTACCTTGTTTATACCTGCAAGGTCATGCATATTAGATGTGTGCTGCGATTGGACACTCTGACTGTGGATGACTTGTGTTACGATTCGTTGAAGTTGAAGTCACTTGGTAAACTTTGTGGTCATGGTCAGTGGCACATTACAGCTTTGTCAAGGCATTGCGCACAACAGCCACACCGAGCTACCATTATTCTACCTTTTTTATACCTGCAAGATCATGCCTAGTACATCTTCACTGTGATTGGACACCCTGACCGTGGCTGACACGTGTTATGATCAATAGGAGTAAAAGTCACTTGGATACATTTATGTTCATGGTCAGTGGCACATGCCAACTTTGTCAAGGCATTGCGCACAATAGCCACACTGAGCCACCAGTATTCTACCTTGTTTAGACCTCCAAGGTCATGCCCTATATATCTTCACTGTGACTAGACACTCTGACCGTGGCTGACTTGTGTTATGATTCGTAGAAGTTAAAGTCACTTGGTAAACTTTGTGGTCACGGTCAGTGGCACATGCCAACTTTGTCAAGGCTTTGTGCAAAATAGCCACACAAAGCTTCCAGTATTGTACCTTGTTTAGACCTGCAAGATCATGCCTAGTACATCTGCTCTGTGATTGGACACTCTGACCGTGGCTGACTCGCGTTATGATTCATAGACGTTTAAGGTGCTTGGTAAACTTTGTGGTCATGGTTAGTGGCACATGCCATATTTGTCAAGACATTGCGCACAATAGCCGTGCCAAGCCACCGGTTTTTACCTTGTTTATACGTGCAAGGTCATGCATATCAGACATGCACTATGATTGGACATTCTGACCTTGGCTGACTTGTTTTACGATTCGTAGAAGTTAAAGTCACTTGATAAACGCTGTGGTCATGGTCAGTGGCACATGCCAACTTCGTCAAGGCATCGCGCACAATAGCCACACCGAGCCACCAGTTTTCTACCTTGTTTGTATCTGCAAGATCATGCCGAGAACATCTGCCCTGTGATTGGACACTCTGACCGTGGCTGACTCGTGTTATGATCAATAGAAGTGAACGTCACATGGATACATTTGTGGTCATGGGCAGTGGCACATGCCAACTTTGTCAAGGCATTGCGCACAATAGCCACACCGAGCCACCAGTATTATACCTTGACTATACCTGCAAGGTCATGCCCAGTATATCAGCACTGTGATTGGACACTCTGACCGTGGCTGACTCGTGTTATGATCAATAGAAGTAAAAGTCACTGGAATACATTTGTGGTCATGGTCAGTGGTACATGTCAACTTTGTCAAGGCATTGCACACAATAGCCACACCGAGCCACCATTATTCTATCTTGCTTGTACCTGCAAGATCATGCCCAGTATATATGCACTGTGACTGGACACTGTGACCGTGGCCGAATCTTGTTATGATTCATAGCCGTTTAAGGTACTTGGTAATATTGTGGTCATGGTCAGTGGCACATGCCAACTTTGTCAAGGCATTGCACACAATAGCCGTGCCAAGCCACTAGTTTGTTATCTTGTTTACACCTGAAAGGTCATGCATATCAGATGTGCACTGTGATTGGGCACTCTGACCGTGACTGACTCGTGTTATGATTCGTAGAAGTCAAAGTCACTTGGTAAACTTTGTGTTCATGGTCTGTGGCACATGCCAACTTTGTCAAGGCATTGCGCACAATAGCCATACCGAGCCACCAGTATTACACGTTGTTTATACCTGCAAGGTCATGTCCAACATATCTACACTGTGACTGGACACTCTGACTGTGGCTGACTCGTTTCATGATCAATAGAAGTAAAAGTCTTTTGGATACGTCTGTGGTAATGGTCAGTGGCACATGCAAGTTTTGTCAATGCATTGTGCACAATAGCCACACTGAGCCACTAGTATTCTACCTTGTTTATACATGCAAGGTCATGTCCAATATATCTGCACTTTGATTGGACACTCTGACCGTAGCTAACTCGTGTTATGATTCATAGCTGTTCAAGGTACTTGGTAAACTTTGTGGTCATGGTCAGTGGCACATGCCACCTTTGTCAAGGCATTGTGCCCAATAGCCGCACCGATGCACTAGTATTGTACGTTGTTTGCACCTGCAAGATCATTCCTAGCATATCTGCACTATGATGGCACACTCTGACCGTGTCTGACTCGTGTTATGATCAATAGAAGTAAAAGTCACTTGGATACATTTGTGGTCATGGTCAGTGGCACATGCCAACTTTGTCAAGGCAGTGTGCACAATAGCCACACCGAGCCACCTGAAATCTACCTTAATTGCACCTGCAAGATCATGCCTAGTACATGTGTACTGTGACTGGAAACTCTGACCATGGCTGACCCGTGTTATGATTCATAGCCGTTTAAGGTGTCGGAAAACAGGTCAATGGTCACACGACACTCCAATGCCCAACATTCTCAACGGCGTACCCCTCGTTTCTGATCTACCCCCTCGAGCACAATATACTCAACAACGTAACACCTGGTCTCGGTCCAGCTCACCTCCGCACAAGGAAAGGCAATGGACCGACAACTCCATAACCTGTCAACAACCTCCGCGCGCAAATCAACGGCATCATCAACAGTGCAACTTACCGGCTCTTGCTCCCGCCCCCGGCTGCCACCAGAACCTGCCAACGAATGTGCAGTCTGGTTCGCGCTACCTGCCAAAAGTCAAGGCGCCCCAAAATGGCTACCCGCCTACTCGACCGTTTGGCCAACAACCAGGTGGCCCAACACTGTCCCCGTGCAGCTGCTTCGTAACTCTTCCTCAGGCTAGAGCATCAGTACGTCGCATGCATCAATTCTCGTATCTTCCACCATAGCTGGTGGTTAGTAGCACGGACTATACCTTTGTCTGCCTCGTATGTACTTCTTTACCAGATAATGGTCATTCAGTTCCATTGGTGTTCTCTCCTCGGCCCGGGCTTTGGCCCTGCCCCCACTCGACCTGTGACCATGGCCTGCTGCCATGGCATAGTGTCACTCTCATTCATCACTGCAGCTGCTCTATTCTATCTAATCTTATCAGGCCCGGGCATCGCCCTGCCTCCACGCATTCCCATCTTTCCTCAGCCCGCTCCTTCGTGCTGCGGCCTCGCTAACCGCTCGGCCCGCCCCTGGACACTGCGGCTCTCCATCATCGTCTTCAGCTCAACAATCGCTTCCACTTGCGGCCCGCGTGTCTACACTGCGGCCTCCCATCATTGGATCGATCAGCTCTCTCGGCCCGCGTTTCGTCGCTGTGGCTCCTGCAATCTGCCGGCCCGTGCCTCGGCGCTGCGGCCTCACGGCCCGCGCCTCGGCACTGCCACCACTGTCTCTCCCTCTGATTGTTATCATGTTGTGGTACTATCCAATGCTCGTGCATTCGTACAGCATTCCTTAACATCGTCTCTGACATCAGTTACTCTGTGTTTGCCTCTTGGACCACACCCAAGTACGTTAGCACCTCCTCTGCTGACGTCAGATGCATGCCATCATCTCCTTGCTTCTTACATTTTACTGACATGGTATCAGAGCATAGCGAAAGCTCCTGGCTAATTCCTCACCTTGCCATCCTTCCTTGACGCTTGGAACACAACATCGGAAGCAGCAGCAGCAGCAGTCGCAACAGCAGACTTACCAGCAACAGCAGCAGCACATCCGTTATCTACAGCAAGCATACCGCTCTGGAAACACGGTTTCACTCCGGCAATCTTCAACAGGCCCGCCAATAACCATCACTCCAAGCAGCTTCACTGGTTGTTTCATATAGCAACTTCATACCCGAAACGCGACAGTATCGACTGTCTTGTTCGCATCTCCTCTTCCTTTGAACACTGGCCTCATCAACTGCATGAATGGAAGCTTACTACTCAGCAACATCAATAACATCAGCAGCAACCGCCATCAGTACCCGCACCATCCTCTCTACAGCGCAACAACTTGAATTGTCCCCTTGACTACATCCTTTCTCTCGTCATCAGCATCCATCACTCAACATGGCCAAATCAGCAGAACACACTGCAGCAAGGTCATGGGCAGCAGCAACATCCTCATACAACAACAACTTCTGGCCACTTTCAAATCAACACCTTTACATGCCTCTTCAGCACCTCATACTCATATCAACAACAGCTCACTCACCTCTCACCAGCAAGGACATCAAACACTCGACTGTGCAACAACAACCACTGTCACCTTTACCACCTGAAACGACAACAGCAAGTCCACCGGTGACAGGAATTCTCAAAACCACCATCAGCGTTTCTACCACCACCAACTACATCACGGCACGACAGACTCTTCTGTCCCCTTGTCCGCCTCTACTCCTCAACCACCCTATTGCAATCCCACTTCAGTCCTCTCCTCTCACCACATATCTCATCCGTGAACCAGCTCTTCTTACCACTCACACACTCTTCACTTGTTGAAGTTACAACTACAGCATAAACTCACCAGCCATCAACCACAGATCCTCAAAGCACGTTGACCTCAGCTGCAGCTCCATCCAGAAGCTCACTCCAAACCGCAACCACTCCTCCAAGCGTGATCCAAAAGCAACAAAAACCTCCCCAAACCCGCAACTTTGAAATACCATATCATCGACCTGGAGCAACTGCACACATCTCCATACTAGCCCTCCTCCTTGATCTCATCCTTTGGGAGCTGCTCTACCACTGCACCTTCGCCTATGTTCCCTCTCTCATTGACTTCTCCTCTACGAGTAATCTACTTCAACTCACCTTGCGAGTTACTGGAGCAGTTATTCTCATCTTCCACTTCATCTGCTCAGCAACCTCCCACATCTCAAGTGCTCCTCAGTCCCCCGTTGGCTCCCTCTTGCACGTCATTACCTCCTTCCGCCAGCACTTACCAACCAAATACCTCTGCTCATCACCCCTCCAAATCTTTACCCTCCCTCGTACTCTGATCCTTTCTGCTCTCTTCAGTCTCACTCTCTTCAGCCATACATTGCCGTGTGACATTGCGGGGCGTGTCAGAAAACAGGTCAATGGTCACACGACACTCCAATGCCCAACATTCTCAAAAGCGTACCCCTCATTTCTAATCTTCCCCCTCATGCACAAAATACTCAACTGCCCGACACCTGGTCTCGGTCCAGCTCACATCCGCACAAGGAAAGGCAATGGACCGACAACTCCATAACCGATCAACGACCTTCGCGCGCAAATCAACGGCAGCATCAACAGTGCAACTTATTGGCTCTCGCTCTCGCCCCGGCTGCCACCAGAACCTACCAACGAATGTGCAGTCCGGTCTGCGCTACCCACCAAAAGTCAAGGCACCCCAAAATGGCTACCCGCCTACTCGGCCGTTTGGCCAACAACAAGGTGGCCCAACACGGTCCCCGTGCAGCCGCTTTGTAACTATGCCTCAGGCTAGAGCATCTACGCGTCGCACGCGTCAACTATCGTATCGTCCACCATAGCTGGTGGTTAGTAGCACAGACTATATCTATATCTGCCTCGTATGTACTTCTTTACCAGTTAACGGGCATTCAGTTCCATTGGTGTTCTCCCCCCGGCCCGGGCTTTGGCCCTACCCCCACTCGACCTATGACCATGGCCTGCTGCCATGGCACAGTGTCACTCCCATTCATCACTGCAGTTGCTCTATTCAATCTTATCTTATCAGGCCCGGGCATCGCCCTGCCTCCATGCATTCCCATCGCTCCTCTGCCCGTTCCTTTGCGCTGCGGCCTCGCTAACCGCTCGGCCCGCCCCTGGACACTGCGGCTCTCCATCATCGTCTTTAGCTCAAGAGTCGCTTCCACTTGCGGCCCGCGTGTCTATGCTGCAGCCTCCCATCATTGGATCGATCAGCTCTCTCGGCCCGCGTTTCGTCGCTGTGGCTCCTGCAATCTGCTGGCCCATGCCTCGGCGCTGCGGCCTCACGGCCCGCGCCTCGGCACTGCCACCACTATCTCTCCCTCTGATTGTTATCATGCTGTGGTGCTATCCAATGCTCGTGCATTCGTACAGCATTCCTTAACATCATCTCTGACATCAGTTGCTCTGTGCTTGCCTCTCGGACCGCATCCAAGTACGTTAGCACCTCCTTTGCTGACGTCGGACGCATGCCATCATCTCCTTGCTTCTTACATTTTACTGACATAAGGTACTTGGTAAACTGTGTGGCCATGGTCAATGGCACATTCCAACTTTATGAAGGCATTGCGCACAAGAGCCACACCGAGCCACCAGTATTCTACCTTGTTTGCACCTGCAAGATTATACCTAGTGCATGTGCACTATGATTGGACATTCAGACCGTGGCTGACTCGTGTTATGATCAATAGAAGTAAAAGTCACTTGGATACATTTGTGGTCATGGTCAGTGGCACATGCCAACGTTTTCAAGGCATTGCGCACAATAGCCACACCGAGCCACCAGTATTCTACCTTGTTCATACCTGCAAGGTCATGCCCAGTATATCTGCACTGTGATTGGACACTCTGACAGTGACAGACTCGTGTTATGATTCATAGCCGTTTAAGGTACTTGGTAAACTTTGTGGTCATGGTCAGTGGCACATGCCAACTTTGTCAAAGCATTGCGCACAATAGCCGTGCCAAGCCACCGGTTTTTTACCTTGTTTATACCTGTAAGTTTATGCCTAGTAAATCTGAAATGTGACTTGGCACTATGACT
>SZWC01006492.1:103149-132335 GCA_023375785.1 Penium margaritaceum
TGTTCTCTCGCCTGCATTCTTCTGACAGAGGAGGCCAAGGCCGCCAAAGGCAAGAAGTCGCTCCTCAACAGCACTCAGAACCACTACCTCAAGAAGGCTAACCGGCGATGCCTTGACTCTGGAGCCGAGGTGCACACCCAAGTCGAGAAGATTGGGTTCATCAACTACATCAAGTCCAGCAAGTCCATGGTGGTCGCGAACGACAAGGTCGAGCCGGCGGCTGGCCAAGGAGACGTGGACGTGGAGGTGCTGGTTGGTGGGAAGCGGGTACAGTGCGTGATCAAGAACGTGCAGCACGTATCTGGCTTGGCTGACATCCTACGTGTCAGTCGCCTGACACACAAGGGATATGAGGTGCTCTTCAGGAGAAGGGGGCAGTCGTGCGGAAGGACGGTGGCGGGGAGCCCGTGCTGGAGGCTAAGCGTGAGGGAGGCCTCTACATCGTGGAGACCAAGGTGATCCTTGCGGCGAAAGATTCAGCAGACGTGCAGGAACGCACCGTCAACCTGGCCAAAGGAGGGGGAGCTGATCAGGAGCTTTGGCACCGACAACTGGGGCATTCCTCATCCGCAGTTGTGAAGGAGATGGTGAGGCGCGAGCTGGTACGCGGCCTTGTCATCAACAGTGCGGAAGAGGCGACAGATGCAGCAGTGCACAAAAAGTGCGAGCCTTGCATTTTGGGCAAGGCGCGGCACAAACTGTTCAAGGAGAACGATAATCGTGCCTCGGACCTGCTGGAGGTCGTGTACAGCGTCGTGTGCGGACCATTCAAGACGGCGTCAAAGAGCGGCGCGCGTTACTTCATCACCTGCATCGATGTCTACAGCAGAAAACTCTTCGTGTACTTCATGAAGCAGAAAGGCAAGGTCCTGGACCCGCTGAAGGAGTATGTCGCCGCGGTGGAGTGGCAGACCGGCCGGAAGGTCAGAGCGCTACGTAGCGACAACGGCAGAGAGTATGTGCGCTGTAGCGGGTGGATGAAGCAGCAGGGCATAAAATGGCAAAAAACTACGCCGTATTGGCCTCAGTCAAATGGCATGGCGGAGCGGGTGAACCATACGCTGCTCAACATGGTACGGACCATGTTCGTGGATGCGGAATTGCCGCGAAGCGTCTGGACAGAAGCTGTGCGTACGGTGAGCTACACCATCAACCTCACTCATACAGCGGTGCTGAAGGGGAAGAGCGGCTGGAAGACGCCGCAGGAGGTTTGGAGTGGGTGCAAGCCAAGTGTGGCACACCTGAAAGTGTTCAGGTGCAAGGCGCACGCGATGGTGCAGGTTGCGCAGAGGCGCAACAGCAAGCTAGAGCCGCAGGCAAATTCGTATCTCTTCCTTGGCCATGGGAATGCGCATAAGGCGTACGGGCTCTACAACATGTGCAAGGGGAAGATAATCCGCAGCCGAGACGTCGATGGGGATTGATGTGGGTCGAAACCTGTTCGCGGACCTCCAGTCAGAATTTTGACTAAGTCCCCGAGTAACAAACTGTACTACTGAGTTTCGGACTCCGAGCCATGATTTTGGCTATGTCCCTCAGTAACAAACTGCACTCCTGAAATGCAGCGGATCATCCACCGGACGCCTCGGCAGACCTTCCGGAGCAAAATCCCCAGATGGCATTTTGTTACTCGTTCCGGTCGATGATTCGCCGGAAGTCGAACCGCGGCCGGCTCCCAGAACCGCCGCGCACACCCAACTTTGGAAGCCCATATCTCCCTTGTTACTAGTCCGATTCTGGTGAAACAACTTCCACCAGATTCACCAACTCGTCAACTTTTAGGGGCAATCCTCCGTTTTAGGATCCGTGCAATAATCAAGTCGCCAGATCCGTCGAAGAGGAATTTCCTCTCTCTGGCGGCTCGTCGGCGCCTCCCGGCGCCGCACTTGGGCATGCAGAGGGGCAAATATACAACATTCTCCCCCTTGCACCTGCGATGCCCGCTGCTCCTGCCTGCTCTCACTCATCTTCCATTGCGCCATCCAGCCCATCATAGCTGGTCATCCCAATTTCGGCCACGCTCAATGCGTGCCGGTCCACGGGTTGCGCTTTGGTCAAGCAATCCGTAAGCATGTTGTGCGTGCTGCAATGTTGCAGCACCACCTGCCCCTTTTCAACCATGTCCCATATGTAATGATAACATACGTCAATGTGCTTCGTCCTCCTGTGCTGCGTCGGGTTGTTGGTCAACGAGATGGAGCCGGTGTTGTCCTCTTGCACCACCGTAGGCTCCTGCTGCGACACGCCCAGCTCCCCCAGCAACCTACGGAGTCACACCGCCTCCTTGACCGCCTCGGCCAGCGCGATGTACCCTGCTTCCACTATGGAGGTGGCGACGTAGTCTTGCTTTCTGCTGCACCATGAGACCGTTGTACCAGCGAGGAAGAACACGTAGCAAGATGTGGACTTCCGCTTGTCCACATCGCCAACGTAGTCTGCGTCTGTGTAGCAGAGCAGACGCAAGGGGTCCGCCCGCCCCTTGCCGTCGAACCTCAATCACGCATGACGCGTTGCTTGCGGGTAGCGGAGGATGCGCTTGACCGCCTGCTAGTGTAGTGGTCTGGATCGGCCAAGTTCCAGTTCACTTGGCCCACCGCGTAGGCCAGGTCTGGTCGCGTCGCCACCATGGCATACATGAGGCTGCCCATCGCCGATTGGTAGGGCATCCCTGCCATATCCTCCTGCTCTTCTTTTGTCTGCGGCGCCATTGCCGCACTCAGTTCACAGGTCGTGGAGACTAGACTGCCTACGGGTTTGCAGTCCTCCATACCGTAACGCTTCAGTACCTCGGCCACGTATTTGGCATGTCCCAGCTCAAGCGTGCGCGAAGGACATGGAGCGTTTGCTCCCGTTGCCAAGTTCACAAGCATCCGGGCAATCCTTGCGGTGGCGGCCGCGAAGGACATGGACCTCACCAAATGGACGTAAAGACGGCCTTCCTTAATGGCATCATAGACATAGACATCTACATGGGGGTGCCGGAGGGGGTGGAGGCGCCGGAGGGCAAGGTGTGTAAGCTGCGGAAGTCCTTGTACAGGCTAAAACAATCGCCCATATGCTGGTACCAACAGATTGACAGCTTCATGGCACAACTCGGCTTTAAGCACTGTGAGGCAGATCACAGCGTGTACGTGCGGCGCGACAAACAGCTCCATCAAATTGTTGCACTCTACGTGGACGACCTGATTGTGTGCTTGACGGATTTGCCGAGCCTACAGCAGCTGAAAGAGCAACTGAGCAACAGATTCCAAATGTCAGACATGGGAGAGCTGGAGTACTACCTCGGGGTGAGCATTACGCGGAACCGGAGGGCGCACACGCTTGAGCAAGGACAGGCCAAAAACGTGGCCTAGGTGCTGAAGCGTTACGGCATGGAGGACTGCAAACCAGTTGGCGGTCCAGTCTCCACGACCTGTGAACTGAGTGCGGCAATGGCGTCGCAGACAAAAAAAGAGCCGGAGGATATGGCAGGGGTGCCCTACTAATCATCGGTGGGCAGCCTCATGTACGCCATGGTGGCGACTCAACCAGACCTGGCCTACGCGGTGGACCAAGTGAGCAGGTACGTGGCCGATCCAGGGCCACTACACTGGCAGGCGGTCAAGCACATCCTCCGCTACCTACAAGCGACGCGGCATGCGTGCTTGAGGTTCGACGGCAAGGGACGGGCGGACTCCTTGCGTCTGGTCTACTACATGGACGCAGACTACTCTGGCGATGTGGACAAGCGGACGTCCACGTCCAGCCACGTGTTCTTCCTTGCTGGTGCAACGGTCTCGTGGTGCAGCAGAAAGAAAGACTGCATCGCCACCTCCACAGTGGAAGCAGGGTACATCGCGCTGGCCGAGGCGGTCAAGGAGGCGGTGTGACTCCGCAGGTTGTTGGGGGAGCTGGGCGTGTCGCAGCAGAAGCCTACGGTGGTGCAAGAGGACAACACTGGCTCAATCTCGCTGACCAACAACCCGACGCAGCACAGGAGGACGAAGCACATTGACGTGCGTTATCATTACGCACGGGACATGGTTGAAAAGGGGCAGGTGGTGCTGCAACACTGCAGCACGCACAATATGCTTGCGGGTTGCTTGACCAAAGCGCAACCCGTGGACCAACACGCATTGAGCGTGACCGGAATTGGAATGACCAGCTATGATGGGCTGGAGGACGCAGCGGAAGATGAGTGAGAGCAGACAGGAGCAGCGGGCATGGCAGGTGCAAGGGGGAGAATGTTGTGTATTTGCCTCTCTGTATGCCCAAGTGCGGCGCCGGGAGGCGCCGACGAGCCGCCAGAGAGAGGAAATTCCTTGTCGACGGATCTGGCGACTTGATGATTGCACGGATCCTAAAATGGAGGATTGCCCCTGAAAGCTGACGAGTTGTTGAATCCGGTAGAAGTTGTTTCACTGGAATCGGACTAGTAACAAGGGAGATATGGGCTTCCAACGTTGGGTGTTTGCGGCGGTTCTGGGAGCCGGCCGCGGTTCGACTTCCGGTGAATCATCGACCGGAACGAGTAGCAAAATGTCATCTGAGGATTTTGCTCCAGAAGGTCTGCCGAGGCGTCCGGTGGATGATCCGCCGGATTTCAGGAGTGCAGTTTGTTATCGAGAGACTTAGCCAAAATCCTGGCTCGGAGTCCGAAACTGAGAAGTACAATTTGTTACTCGGGGACTTAGTCACAATTCTGACTGGAGGTTCGCGAACAGGTTTCGACCCACATCAATCCCCATCGACGTCTCCGCTGCAGATTATCTCCCCCTTGTGCATGTCGTAGAGCATGTACGCCTTGTGCGCGCTCTCATAGCCAAGGAAGAGATACGAATTTGCCCGCGGCTCGAGCTTGCTGTCGCGCCTCTGCGCAGCCTGCACCGTCGCGTGCGCCTTGCACCTGAACACTTTCAGGTGTGCCACACTTGGCTTGCGCCCGCTCCAAGCCTCCTGCGGCGTCTTCCAGCCGCTCTTCCCCTTCAGCATCGCTGTAGGAGTGAGGTTGATGGTGTAGCTTGCCGTACGCACAGCTTCCGTGCAGAAGCTTCGCGGCAATTCCGCTTCCACCAACATGGTCCGTACCATGTTCAGCAGCGTCTGGTTCGCCCGCTCCGCCATGCCATTTGACTGAGGCCAATATGGCGTGGTTTGTTGCCATTTTATGCCCTGTTGCTTCATCCACCCGCTACAGCCCACATACTCTTCGTCGTTGTCGCCGCGCAGCGCTCTGACCTTCCGGCCAGTCTGCCTCTCCACCGCGGCGACATACTCCTTCAGCCGGTCCAGGACCTCGCCTTTCTGCTTCATGAAGTACACGAAGAGTTTTCTGCTGTAGTCATCAATGAAGGTGACAAAGGAACGCGCGCCGCTCTTTGACACCATCTTGAATGGTCCACACACGTTGCTGTGCACGACCTCCAGCAGGTCCGAGGTGCGATTCTCGTTCGCCTTGAACGGTTTGTGCCGCGCCTTGCCCAAAATGCAAGGCTCGCACTTTTTGTGCACTGCTACATCTGTCGCCCCTTCCGCACCGTCGATGACGAGGCCACGTACCAGCTCGCGCCTCGCGATCTCCTTCACGACTGCGGGTGAGGAATGCCCCAGTCATCGGTGCCAGAGCTCCACATCAGCTCCCCCTCCTTTGGCCAGGTTGATGGTGCGTTCTTCCAAGTCTGCTGAAGCTATCATCGCGGGGACCACCTTGGTCTCCACGATGTAGAGGCCTCCCTTGTGCTTAGCCTCCAGCATGTGCTCGCCGCCACCGTCCTTCCGCACGACTGCCTCCTTTCTCCTGAAGAGCACCTTGTATCCCTTGTGTGTCAGACGACTGACACTTAGGATGTCAGCCAAGCCAGGTACTTGCTGCACGTTCTTGATCACGCGCTATACCCGCTTCCCACCAACCACCACCTCCACGTCCACGTCTCCTTGGCCAGCCGCCGGCTCGACCTTGTCGTTTGCGACCACCATGGACTAGCTGGAATTGGTGTAGTTGATGAACCCGATCTTCTCGACTTGGGTGTGCTCCTCGGATCCGGAGTCAAGGCACCGCCGGTTAGCCTTCTTGAGGTTGTGGTTCTGAGTACCGTTGAGGAGCGACTTCTTGTCTTTGGCGTCCTTACCGCCGGCCTTGGCCTCCTCGGTGTACTCACGGGCCCAGTGGCCCTCCTTGCCGCAGTTGCGGCACGCACCCTTCTTGGCGCCCTTCTTGCCGCCGCCATGTCCGCCACCTCCCTTGCCCCCACTTCCGCCACCACGCGTTTTGGTGACGACGGCCGATGAGGAAGACGAGGACTCCCCGCAGCTCCATCGCTGCGCCTCGTTACAGATGTACTCTGCGACTGCGCCATAGGTGAGCTTGTCTTCTGCCCATCCTCCCAATACGATGATGAGAGGGCTCCAACTGTCAGGAAGGGCCATGAGGAGGGCCATTGCCTGCAGTTGCGTGTCGATCTTCCACCCCACGTAGTTGCACTGTGAGGCGAGCGACTCGATCTCCTGCATGGCGGAGATGACATCATCTCCCTCCTCAATTCTCACTGTCAAGAGTCGCTTCATGGTAAATATTTTGTTCGCCAGCGACTTGGATTGATGAATGGTGCAGAGTTTTTGCCAAGCCTCGGCCGCCAGCTTGCAGCCCTGAAAGTAGCCCCACTACGACTCGGCCGTCACGGACACCAGCAGCATGAGTGCCTCCGTGTTCTTCTTTTCGAATGCCTCCTTCAGTGCTTCCATCGCTGTCGCGTCATCGAGGACTTTGGTTCCCTCCATGACCTGCAGTACACCCTTATGCGCAAGGTGGATCTCGAAGTGCCACCTCCATAGCCCAAAGCCAGGGCCGCCCGCATATTTATGGATGATCTGCGTCTCCTTCTGCATCATTGTGCAGTCTTCCAGTCAGGGACCTCAGAGTTTGACGGCGACGTTGTCCCCGTCGACAATCCCGTCCGCCGCAGAAGCCGTGAACGATGTGGAGTCCGGTCAGGGCCGTGGGCCCATAACCCTTTGTCGGAAACTAGCCCCAGGGAGGAGGCAGATCCAACGTGGCCTGATGGGTATTGTATGTTCACGGCTTCTTTTGTGCATCTTCTGAGTCTGAGCGTGAGCTTTCTGGTCGCCTCACGCTATGTTTCTGGCAGTTGAAGACAAATGTGAGACAGTCACTTTTGTGAAGGGAATAACGCAATTTTGCATTAGTTTTTGAACATGGACACGACGTAAACATTTGTAGGTCTAGTCATGAGCTCTCTAACCCACAAAACCATGCGCGATTTGGATAACCGTAGCTCCCGCTACGTTACTCGAAGTACAGCACCCCAAACCAGCCGCTCACTCGGCGGCGCGCACCACGTCGCCCGCCGAGGCGCCTTCACACACCAAGGACCCATCAATACGCCATTCCGGATGCGCAGATATCCCTACGCATAGTGGCGGTACTCCTTGCGCCTTTGCGGTCTGTTTTGATGAGTTTGGTGATGGGGATGGATGTGGGTCGAAACCTGTTTGCAGACCTGCAGTCGGAATTTTGACGAAGTCCCCGGGTAACAAAATGTACTACAGAGTTCCGGACGCGGAGCCAGAGATTTGGCTAAGTCCCTCAGTAACAAACTGTACTACTGGCATCCGGCGGATTATTCGCCGGATGCCTCGGCAGCCCTTTTGGAGCAAAATCTCCAGATGGACTTTTGTTACTCGGTCAGGTGGATTATCCACCTCCAGTCGAACCGCGGCCGACTCCCGGAGCCGCCGCGCACACCCCAACTTTGGAAGCCCATATCTCCCTCGTTACTTGTTGGATTCCGGTGAAACAACTTCCATCGGATTCAGCAACTCGTCCACTTTCAGGGGAAATCCTCCATTTTAGGATCCAAGCAATCCTCGAGTCGCAAGATCCGTCAAAGAGGAATTTCCTCTCTGGCGGCTCGTCGGCGCCTCCCGGCGCCGCACTTGGGCATGCAGAGGGGCAAACCTTCAACATTGCGCACAATAGCCACACCGAGCCACCAGTATTCTACATTGTTTGCACATGCAAGATCATGCCTAGTATATCTGCACCGTGATTGGACACTTTGACCTTGGCTGACTCGTGTTATGATCAATAGATTTAAAAATCACTTGGATATGTTTGTGGTCATGGTCAGTGGCACATGCCAACTTTGTCAAGGCATTGCGCACAATAGCCACACCAAGCCACCAGTATTCTACCTTGTTTGTACCTGCAAGGTCATGCCCAGTTTATCTGCACTGTGATTGGACACTCTGACCGTGGCTTACTCGTGGAATGATTCATAGCCATTTGAGGTACTTGGTAAACTTTGTGGTCATGGTCAGTGGCACATGTCAACTTTGTCAAGGCCTACAACATCGACTATACCCAACCCCCTCTGCCGGGTCCACCGAGGCGCGACTCCACTTTCATCCCAAAACCAATGAAGTAGTCTAAAAACGCTGCACCCAGCTAGGTGGATTTGAACCCCCTTGCCCTCTACGAGCACCTCCTACAGCTGTAAATACACAATAGAACCTAGGACTAGCAGTAGTTCCTATTTCCCCCTATAATTCTCTCAAACCTAACTGCTTGAGGAATCTTTCCCTCCTCCTCTGTTCCTCCATCTTGCGACTTGTCAATTCCATTTTTCTTGTCGGCTCTCAAGCTTGAATTTGGCCCACGGCCCGTGTTGTTCCTTGGTCGGCACTTCCTCGGACCGCCCGTTGAAATTTTCAGCAAGTGCGACAAAGAAAGCAGCCGTCTTATGGCATAGCTGGCTCTCTGGCCTTGGCTGAGTCGACATGGCAAGGCCTCGCAACCCTTTTCCGTCAATGCGCATTTCCTTTTTTGTTTCACTCGTCTCTCCCCGAGCAAGGTCCTCACTTCTTAAATCTTAAATAGAATAGCGACGACGCCTTGCATCAGTAGGCCCTTACAACACGCGTACCACGTTGTATCAAGATGGTCCACTTCCCCTTTTTCTTATCCTCTCNCCTCCTTCCTGCCATAAGACTCGCGAAGCCCAATCCGCCTCATAAAAATAGTTGCTTCGGTCGGGGAGCGACCATGACCTCGCTCTTGTCAAGAAAATCCACTCGTCACCTTTGTCGCTTCCAGATCGCGAGCTGCTTCCTGCCTCACATTCGGTCCTCATGCCCACTATCGCAGCGCGATTGAGTCGCGCTTGACCCTTTTTGTCGCATCCTCCTTTAAAGTCCGGCAGTCGTGTCGCTCTCTCCCAATGCTGCCCCACTCGCATCCCATTTCGCCCTCGCCTTTCTTTTGCACCGCGGAATCATAGCCGCTCCCCACTGTTTCCCCTCACGCGCATTATATTACGCTCGATAAAATCCTTCCAAAGCTTCTCCCCTCTTGCCGTCTCTCCTAGCGAGGTCACACCCGTTAAATTTGGTCGCGCACAATAGCTTCCCCTCTCATACGGTTCCATGGCACATTTGTGTGGTCCATCCCCTCGTCCTTCTCATGCTTCGGTGCCCGTCGAAATTCGCGCGCGACACAATGCCGCGACACCGTTATGGTCACCTCGCGTCACCTCTTGAATGGCGCGAGCGGTGGATGCGAAGGTCACGACCCGCCATCTCAAGCTTCCCCTCACAGGCTTCCTTACGAACCCAAGTCGCTTTTCCGTTCCCCTCTGACCACTCGCGTCCACACCAAGTGCGCGTGAGACACAATAGCACGTCACCATCACGTGCACCTTGTGCCACTTCGCGTTTCTCGTGATTTTGGCAAGCGAATTCTGATTTTCCACCGTCACCACCGCCCTTCTTATAACTCGGATCCGCTTAACACTCGTAGGAAACACAATGTCATGTCACCATCATGGTCACCTCGGTCACATTCGCATAACTTTGTCGTTTCAACTCGGATTTTGGTGCCGATAGGTGCGTTGGATAGATCTTGTGTAGACGCATCTCACGAAGTGGTGGCACATAAAAAGTGGCCATGTCTCCACCAAGTTATGCCTCGTAAAAATTGCGTACCCCCAAAAACACAAAGCCACGCCACCATTGTGGTCACCTCCGTCCCCGGGTCATAACTTAGCCAATTGTGGTCAGAATNACACGCACTTACTTGCACTTACACGAACTTACACACACTTACACACACTTACACACATTTACACGTGCTTACGAGCACTTACACGCACTTACACGCACTTGTATGCACTTACACGCACTTATACATACTTATACATACTTACACGCACTTACACGCACTTACATGCATTCACACAAACGTACACAAAATTACACCCACTTAAACCGCACTTACACGTACTTACATGCACTTACACGCACTTACACGTACTTACACGTACTTACTTGTACTCACACGCACTTACACACACTTACACGTACTTATATGCACTTACACGCACTTAAACGCACTTACTCAAACTTACCACACTTACACAAACTAATATGTACTTGCACATACTTACACGCACCTACATGCACTTACACGCACCTACACACACTTACACATACTTACAAGCACTTACACACACTTATACGTACTTACACGTACTTACACGCTCTTACACGTACTTACACGCACTTACACACACTAACACGCACTTAATCGTACTTACACGTACTTACACGCTCTTACACGTACTTACACGCACTTACACACACTAACACGCACTTAATCGTACTTACACGTACCTACACACACTTACACACAGTTGTACGCACTTACACGCACTTACACGCACTTACATGCACTTACACGCACTTACACAAACTTACACAAACTTACATGCACTTACACGCACTTACACGCACTTACATACACTTACACACTTACACACACTGACACGCACTTTCATGCACTTACATGCACTTACACGTGCTTACACACACTTATACACACTTACACGCACTTACACGCACTTACACGCACCTACACACACTTACACGCACCTACACACACTTACATGCACTTACACATACTTATATGTACTTACACGCACTTATACACACTTACACATACTTACAAACACTTATACGCACTTACACACACTTACACGCACGTATACGCACTTTCAATGCTTTTACACACACTTACACTTACTAACACACACTTACTCGCACCTAAACATACTTACACACACTTACACGCACTTATACGCACTTACACATACTTACACGCACTTACACACACTTACACGTACTTACACACACTTACACGCACTTACATGCACTTACACAAAGAACTTACACAAACTCACATGCACTTAAACCGCACTTACACGCACTTACACGTACTGACATGCACTTACACACACTTACACGCACTTACACGTACCTACACGCACTTAGACATACTTAAACGCACTTTCACGTACTTACATGCACTTACACACACTTGCACGTACTTACACGCACTTACACGTACTTACACGTACTTACATGCACTTACACGCACGTACACGCACCTACAGACACTTACACGCACTTACACGCACTTACATGCACTTACACGCACTTACACGCACCTACACGCACTTACACGTACTTACACGCACTTACACACACTTACACGCACATACACGAACTTACACGCACTTACACACACTTACATTCACTTACACGCACTAACACGCATTTACACGCACTTACACACACTGCCGTTAGTGGTCCCGCGTGGCCCGTTGGCGACAGTCGTGGCGGGTAAGTCTGGCCAAGTGCCGAGGCTGGGGAGGCTTGGTCGAAGGTCTCGCCCAAGCCTGATCGGTGAGCCATCCTGGTCGGTGAGGCCGCACGAGCCGTTGTACGCGGCATGCACAGGAGGTGAGCCCCTTCCGAGCTGGGTATACTGATTATTCCGAAGACCGAGTTCCGGAGATGAGGAGGGGTAGATGATCACCGGAAGGGGCAGATCAGAAATACTTTCAGCACCGTGTGCATCTTGAATATATTTCTGACACTACCCACTCCGCGAGACAACTCCACCACNGTCGTGGCGGGTAAGTCTGGCCAAGTGCCGAGGCTGGGGAGGCTTGGTCGAAGGTCTCGCCCAAGCCTGATCGGTGAGCCATCCTGGTCGGTGAGGCCGCACGAGCCGTTGTACGCGGCATGCACAGGAGGTGAGCCCCTTCCGAGCTGGGTATACTGATTATTCCGAAGACCGAGTTCCGGAGATGAGGAGGGGTAGATGATCACCGGAAGGGGCAGATCAGAAATACTTTCAGCACCGTGTGCATCTTGAATATATTTCTGACAGCCGCCCACAAGGGCACACGGTGATGAGGCTGTGAAGGCCCTGACTGGGAAGGTGAGGTGGCAGGAAGTCACCCGCAAAGGAAGAGGATGAGATTGTGGCGGAGAAGCAACACATGGGGGTGGGAATGGCAGGTGAGGCAACAGGGACAAAAGCCCCAGAAAAAGGAGGACCGGAGGGGAAAAACCATGGGTCCATGGTGGAAGCAAGCGGGTGACAGTGATGCGCCAGTGCAGGAGTGGTTTGTTGCTGTTGTTAGTCAGAGAGGTCGAGGGAGAGCTGTAGGGGTACTTCAGGAGGAAGAGGACCAAGGTTGAGGCCATGCACAGGGACGGAGAGGCGCGGAGTGAAGCTGGGAGTAGGAAGAAGTCCAAGGAGAAGGAGCTATCAGGTGACGGTGGCAGAGGAGGACATGAAGGTGGCAGGCTCAGGAGAGTGGGAAGAGTGTGGGCTGAGAGCGGATGAGGTCCAAGGGACGACTCAGGAGAGATGGAGAGGCTCTTTATTTGAGGAGGGATCGGCCGGTCTGTGGTGGAGAAGGGGAGCGGTAAGAAGTGAGTAGGGCCAGCGGGCGGAGGTGTCGGGGGAGCTGGGGTATGTGCAAGGGCTGCAGTGCTTGGGGAGAAAGCATGAGCTTGTGACAGTGGAGAAGGCGAGAAGCCAGGAGGAGTAGGGCAGTGGGGAAGGGTTGCTCGCGGAGTTGGAGGTACTGGAAGAGCGGGAGGAGGAGTTGGAGGCGGCGGTGGAGCTGGAGGAGGCGTTGGAGGCGTCAGTGGAACTGGAGGAGGCGTTGGAGGCGTTGGGGGCGTCGGTGGTGTCAGAGGCGCTGGAGGAGGAGCCTGAGGCAGGTCGTCAACGAGAGACGTAGAGCGGGTGATGTCAGCAGTGATGTCATTAGAGCCGGGAGCTTGTGATAGTGGAGCAGGCGCGAAGCCAGGAGGAGTAGGGCAGTGGGGAAGGGTTCCTCGCGGAGGTGACGGTGCTGGAGGAGCTGGAGGAGGAGCCAGAGGGATCGGTATGGTTGGAGATGGGCTTGGAGTTGGCAGGTGTGGTTCAAAAGGCAGGGCGTCGACGAGAGGTGTAGAGTGAGTGACGTCAGCAGTGGCGTCAGTGTCAGTGTTAGTGGGCCGCACGAAGGTAGGAAGGGGTTGGAAAGCGATGGACGGTGGTGGGGAAGACTCGGAGTTGGTGAAGAGGATGGTGAGGACGTCTGGTGGCTGGAAAGAGGGTGGTGGTGGAGGTGGGCCGGAGACACGACCCGCATAGAAGTCATGAAGCCAACGGAATTTGACTTCAGAGAAGAGCGCCATGTCGTTGAGATTGAGTGGGGAGGTATCATAGCAGAGGGAAGCGCGCCATACGGACAGCCGCCCGCAAGCAAGAGAAGCGGAAGACGGAGCGAATCTTGGAAGCGAAGAAGGGTGGGAGGGTGGAAAAAAAAGGTAAGAGGTCGAAGGATCTTACCAGCTTGATACCATGTCAGGATATTGAGGGGAAGCTGAACACGGGAGCGGAAGCGAGGAGTGAGGCAAACACACTTATCAAAGGAAAGCAAAAGCTAAGGCAAAGGACAGCGATGAAAGAACTGAATGATTGATTGATTTGAGGCAAGGAACTAGGAACAAGCAGAGATCCTAAGTACTACTGAGAGCTATCCTCAAGTCTAGGTGCGTTCACCCTCTAGGGTGACTTGTGCGATGCGTGTCGCAGCAACCGCCGTGCTGTTGTTGTTGTTGGGTGCGGAGTCGCATAGCGTCTCCGCACGGTTGTTCGAGTACGGGCACGTCCACGTCTTGGTGGCGATCCGTGGCGCCAGGGTCTTGGTCGTGATTGCTTGGTGAATGCTCCAGCACTTTGTCTTCTTGCAAGTACCGAGGCGCATCGGCGGTGGTGGGCTGCCGTTAGTGGTCCCGCGTCGCCCGTTGGCGACAGTCGTGGCGGGTAAGTCTGGCCAAGTGCCGAGGCTGGGGAGGCTTGGTCGAAGGTCTCGCCCAAGCCTGACCGGTAAGCCATCCTGGTTGGTGAGGCCGGAAGAGCCGTTGTACGCGGCATGCACAGGAGGTGAGCCCGTTCCGAGCTGGGTATACTGATTATTCCGAAGACCGAGTTCCGGAGATGAGGAGGGGTAGATGATCACCGGAAGGGGCAGATCAGAAATACTTTCAGCACCGCGTGCATCATGAATATATTTCTGACACTACCCGCTCTGCGAGACAACTCCACCACCACCACCGCGATGGGATCACATGCTCCATTCACGACTCTCCCCCACACAAAGCAAGACTTCTGCGCCCTGCTGGATGCATTTGTAGACATCTTCGCTGGATCCACAGTTGATTTGGGGGCTATGGAAACGTTCCATGTTATCTCCACGGGGGATTCCTTGCCCACAAAGCAAAAGGTACGGCACATCCTCTCTGAACAAGAGAAGATCATCACCGAGGGGCTCGTGGAACTCAAGGCGCAAGGGGTGATCGTCCCTATTGTAAGCCCCTGGCGTGCCAACTTGGTCATCGTGGGGAAATCAGATGGGTCCAAATGATTCTGCATCAACTTCCGTGACCTCAACCGTGTAACCGAGGAGGATGCGTACCCCATGCCGCTGATCGTCGACATATAGGAGCGGCAACAGGGTCGCGGATGGTTCGCAAAGCTCGACGTCAAGGCTACCTTGCATGCCGTACCCATGCACCCCGACTCCATTGCCAAAACAACATTCGTAACGCCAGAGGGTCTCTACGCGTTCACACGCATGCCCTTTGGACTCCGCAATGCCAGTGCGACATTCAAGCGGGTCATGGACTCCACCCTCCGCGGTATCCCCACTGTCAGCTGCTGCATTGACGACATCATGGTTGCGGCCCACAGCTTCGAAGAGCTGTTCTCCTCCCTG
Organism: Penium margaritaceum; assembly: GCA_023375785.1. Taxonomy (NCBI): domain Eukaryota; kingdom Viridiplantae; phylum Streptophyta; class Zygnematophyceae; order Desmidiales; family Peniaceae; genus Penium; species Penium margaritaceum. The sequence continues at coordinate 118,266 of SZWC01006492.1, forward strand.
GCCGCTATGTTTGCTGCCCTCCGCAAGGCCAACCTCAAGCTCAAGGCAGCCAAGTGCTCCATAGGAGCTACGGAAATGGAATTCCTTGGCTTCGTGATGAGTGCGGATGGCATCAAGACTGACCCTGAGAAAAATGCAGCAAGGCGGGAGTGGCATCAGCCCACTTCTGCGGGACAAGTCAAAATCTTCCTGGGCTTTGTCTCTTTCTACCGAAAGTTCATCCGCGACCACGCACGCATCATCAAGCCACTCCAGGAGTTGACGCACCATGATGTGTNCCTTGGCTTCGTGATGAGTGCGGATGGCATCAAGACTGACCCTGAGAAAATTGCAGCAAGGCGGGAGTGGCATCAGCCATCTTCTGCGGGACAAGTCAAAATCTTCCTGGGCTTTGTCTCTTTCTACCGAAAGTTCATCCGCGACCACGCACGCATCATCAAGCCACTCCAGGAGTTGACGCACCATGATGTGTCGTCTAACTGGACATCAGACTGCGCGGACGCCTGGGCGGAAATCAAGTACCGCCTAGTTACCGCACCCATGCTTGAGTTCCCCGACTTCAACCTCCCATTCTCCATCACCAGTGACTGGTCGCGGGACGGGCTGGATGCCATCATTTCCGAGACAGTGCAGGAACCAACCCAGAAGGTGATTGCATACGCCAGCCGTGCACTCACCGAGGGGGAGCGGAAGTATCCGCCGGTGAAGGGTGAATGCCTGGCAGTTCTGTGGGCACTTCAACACTTCCGCGACTACATCAAGAACGGCAAACAGTGGCCCGCGAGTTTGATGAGGATGAACAGGAGGTTGCCCTGCAACTCCTAAACAAACTCGATCCCACCGCAGAAGCAGCCGCCGCAGAGACTCCCCCCGCCCTCCCCATCTCTGGACTACAGCATGCTCAACGGTACAACCCCACCATCCGCGGCTGGACGTTCGAGGAGATAGCGACCCATCTTCCCCCACGACAAGCACCCCCACGTCCCTCAAGACCACCTACTACTGTACCACCGACCTGTCCCACCAGCAATCCTCACCCTCCTACCGCCCCCGCTACCACACTCCTCGACAACCGCCATCCCCTCACTCTGGTGGACTTCCTCCTCCACTCCCCTTAGTCCACAAAAAGTCTCCGCACCCTCTTCACCACTCAAAATCCCTCTCTTTCCCCTCTCGGCGTACGCCTTTCATGCACGAGTGATAGTACAACCGGTGTCCGCCTGCTGTCCCGATGCATCCTCCTCACTCACTCTAGGGCGCGTGCTGTCGCCGCTACACGTGCATCACGCACCTGGACACCTGCGGCTCTCACTCCCGCATTACCCACACCATCCGATATGCACGTGGCATGGTGTTATGTATGGATATGCAGACGTAAATTTGTGGCCATTGTAGACACCGGCGCCACACACACCACGATCGCACTCCGGATGGTCCGCTCGCCCCACATGCAGCATCTCATCCAACCCACCCGACTCCGCTTCTCTATCTCCACTGGTGACATCGACGCGCCGCTCAGAAAAATCGCGGGCCTCCCCATGCAGGTAGCAAACGTACATGCGGCACACACTGTCCAAGTCTATGATGTCCGCACATATGATATCCTGCTTGCGGCGGACTGGCTCGCCCCGCGCCAAGTGGATACATTGATCGGTGCCGGCATCCTCAGTCTCATTTCCAGTTCCGGAACTTGTTCATTCACTCCACTCTTCACTTCGCATCGACATTCTCTCTGCCCGACTCTGCCCGCCTTCGACTCAGCTCTCACAGGCACTCGACACACTCGACGAGTCACGCGGAGTTCGGCACTCGACAAGTCATTCCAGGTACTGCCGTAGAGTGGACGCGGTCGCAGGGACGAGCGTTTCAATGGTGGGCAGCAGCACAAGCAGAGGCAAAGTGGAAACAATGATAGAAGGATGAAGCGGAAGCGAATAGCGATACAGGATGATTAGGAGAGGCCTAGGTGCAGCAACGAAGGTGCGGGCACTGAGATCTTTGCTGGAAGGGAGTGGACACAACACTTTGAGGGAAGGACGGAAGCTTCCTTGAAGGTGCGGGCGTTGCTGACGTATGAGTGACGGTTAGCAGAAACAAGAGGGTGTAGTGCGGGAGCACGGGCGCTGAACTGAGATTGAAGGCAACAGGGACTAGAGGCGGCCCAAAGGGCGAGCCTGAAAGAGAATCCAATGGATTGATTATAGACTGTAATACAAGCAATACAAATAGGAAAGGTCTAACCTAGCGCGCTTCGTCGAGCGGGCATAGAGGTGGCGGCTCGGGCACGTGCGAGACTAGGGAGCGCCTCGAGACCACGATTCGGCTTTGCCAGCCATACGCAGTGGAGTGGTGGGTGCAGGCACGATCTTCGCAGGTGCGTTTTGCCTGGACCGTTGTGGTATGCGGCCTTTGGTCTTGGACTTGGCGAGACTCGCACAGCTTGTCGGTCGTGGGACCGTTTGGGTGTTGACCTTGTGACTGCGGAGATGAACCTGCACTGTCACTCTTTATTTTCTCAGTGGCTGCACCCCTTGAGGCGATCTCTGAGATAAAATCTGACACCCCCCTTAGATCGAGAGAGGGGTGCAAGCCTTGAATGGTAGGCCTGCGAGTCTTACTTCTGTGGGAGTGCAGCACAGAGAGAGCTTGGGAGGTTTTGGAGGCGGTGGACGTCTTAGCACCAGGTTGTAGTGAGAAGAGAGAAAACCTGGGCGATGCAGCAGTTGTTGAGTTTTGTCAGTGAGTGCAGTGATTGAGGGATCTTCACTGAGGGTGAAGGGGCAGTTCGTCAGTGGTGTGGTGGAGAGTTCAGTTGAGTTGCAGTGAGGCAGTGTGGGCTTGCAGTAGGAGGCCGACTGATTCCGATCACGTNTATGTGGGAGTGCAGCACAGAGAGAGCTTGGGAGGTTTTGGAGGCGGTGGACGTCTTAGCACCAGGTTGTAGTGAGAAGAGAGAAAACCTGGGCGATGCCGCAGTTGTTGAGTTTTGTCAGTGAGTGCAGTGATTGAGGGATCTTCACTGAGGGTGAAGGGGCACTTTGTCAGTGGTGTGGTGGAGAGTTCAGTTGAGTTGCAGTGAGGCAGTGTGGGCTTGTAGTATGAGGCCGACTGATTCCGATCACGTGTCCATACAGTTCTTAGATTTGGGCCATACTTGGTTCTGCGCAAGTTATGGGTTGTGACAACTCTACGAAGGCAGGCAGTCTAGATCTGTGAGGTCATGTGATACGTCTTCATGAAGTTGTCTGCTTCCTGCAGTAGACGATTGATTAGAAACTTGCCATGGGCGGGGGCTGCGGTCAGTAGTGTACCGTGAGTTGTGCAGTAGCTTGTGAAAAAGGTGTGAAGAGGTGCGTGAGAGGTGTTGGAGAGGATGAGGCGGGGTGGTCAGTCAAAGTGCTTGGTCTGTTGCTTCAGCCAGTCCGTAAGTGCAGGGACAACGCCAGTCAGTGTGCGAAGGGAGAGGATAGTACAGTGTTGTGAGTATTGATCGTGAATGAAGAGGAAGTGACTGTGGCGGGCAGTGGAGTATGTAGTCGGAGGCTGGATGAGGGCAATGTGTAGGGAGTCAAAGCTGCACAGAGAGGGGTGAGAAGATAGATGAGAAGAGGAGGACGCGGTGTACATCTCAAGACCATACTCCTCAGATCCAATCTCAGTCACGGGCTCAACTACTCCTAGCATGACAACATTGTTAGGAGCAGGATTCACAACAGCAGGGATNGTCAAAGTGCTTGGTCTGTTGCTTCAGCCAGTCCGTAAGTGCAGGGACAGCGCCAGTCAGTGTGCGAAGGGAGAGGATAGTACAGTGTTGTGAGTATTGATCGTGAATGAAGAGGAAGTGACTGTGGCGGGCAGTGGAGTATGTAGTCGGAGGCTGGATGAGGGCAATGTGTAGGGAGACAAAGCTGCACAGAGAGGGGTGAGAAGATAGATGAGAAGAGGAGGACGCGATGTACATCTCAAGACCATACTCCTCAGATCCAATCTCAGTAACGGGCTCAGCTACTCCTAGCATGACAACATTGTTAGGAGCAGGATTCACAACAGCAGGGATGGCAGGAGTAGATGAGGTTTCCATGTTGTTGGCTAGGGTTGAACGCCAGCTTGAGCTTCCCATCCGGTTGTAATAGCGTTGACGACGCTCTTCCGCCCAGTTGGGTTATTCACCATAGGACTTGCTGGGGTTCTGATCCAGCCACTCGTCGGTAGCGCGATGATCACAGACCTGAGGCGGGTGATTGCGCCGGCCGCACTTAGTTCCTTTGAATGGACCGTGGTTGATGGTGTAGGAGCAGGTGGGTACGCGGTTGATCATGCGGTTGTCAGTGCTGGCGGCCATGGTTTCAAATGAGTTGGTGGCAATGGCGGTCTCGCGTGCTTGCTTGGCAACGTAGTCCTGTTCTGCTGCCATGAGTTTGGGGCTGATGACAGCCAGGGTCAGTTGGTCAATAGGCAGCTGCAGCAGGATTTGGCGGATGATATCGTACTGACCAAGAAGGCCGGAGATGATGCCGGTGCAGACGACAGCAGGAGGAAAGTCAATCTTCATTTCCTTGAGATCGCGGGCGATGGTGCTGACGGCTGCAATGTAGCTACCTATGTTGGTATAGACGGCGAAGGGCACGGAGAAGAGTGACATGATCTTGATTCCGCAGGCGGTGGAGGTGTTGTTGCTGAAGCGATCTTCAAGAGCTTTCCATACTTCGTGAGTCTTGCTGCCAAGAGTGCGGATGTCTTCATGTAGTTCAGGAGAGGAGGTGGTCATGATGGTCATGAGGGTGGTGCTGTTGGCGACTTCCCAATAGGCATGAGAGATGGTGGATGCAGAGGCGGCTCCAGCGTGAGTGGAAGATGAGGAGGAACTTTGACCAAGATTCGACACAGACCCTCCGGAAGGGTCATTTCCTGATGCGGCAACAATTGAGGTAGATGAGGCGGAGGCAGTGGTGATAGGTGGTTCTACTCCGGTGTCAGTGTTGGTGAGAAGGTGACTGAGGATGACTCCCTCAACCTTTTGTATCCCAAAGAAGAGAGACACCGAGTAGCTCCACAGCTTGTAGTTGCTGGTTCCATCAGGCTTCACCGTGAGCTTGGGGAGACCAGAGAGAGTGAGGGCGGAGGCCATGATCCAGTTAACGAGGAGGTAGTGATGATGTGAGGAGCGGCGGCTCGGGATAGTGGTGAGAGGCAGCGATACGATCAGGAGATGGCTGCTGATGAGGAGGAGCAGCAAACTGAAATAATGGCAAAGAAGAGCGGCGGTGTGAAATGCTGCTGCGGAGGAAGATGAAATGGGCACGGGGAGAGAACCACGTGCGCGGCCTGCGGAGGTGATGGAAGAGCGGAGATTGCTTGCTGATGGAGTGGGCGTAGGGGCAAAACCTCGTGCACGCGATTTCACCAAGAGGAAGTGGAGAGGTGCTACCACGACACCTTAGTCAGAAGAAGTGCTACCACCGCAGTTCTTCTGGCGACCACAGTTCTTCAAGGCGGAGAAGTTCAACATGAGTGGGTGCGGCCGATGGCGGCAAGCACGATGGAGCCAGGGGTGTTACTTGCGCTCTGATACCATGTCACAAGATTGCAGGTACTGCCGTAGAGTGGACGCAGTCGCTGGGACGAGCATTTCAATGGTGGGCAGCAGCACAAGCAGAAGCAAAGTGGAAACAATGATAGAAGGATGAAGCGGAAGCGAATAGTAATACAGGATAATGAGGAGAGGCCTGGGTGCAGCACCAAAGGTGTGGGCACTGAGATCTTTGCTGGAAGGGATTGGACGCACACTTTGAGGGAAGGACGGAAGCTTACTTGAAGGTGCGGGCGTTGCTGATGTATGAGTGACGGCTAGCAGAAACAAGAGGGCGCAGTGCGGGAGCACGGGCGCTGAGCTGAGATTGAAGGCAACGGGGACTGGACGCGGCCCAAAGGGCGAGCCTGAAAGAGAATCCAATGGATTTATTATAGACTGTAATACAAGCAATACAAATAGGAAAGGTTTAACCTAGCGCGCTTCGTCGAGCGGGCATAGAGGTGGCGGCTCGGGCGCGTGCGAGACTAGGGAGCGCCTCGAGACCACGATTCGGCTTTGCTAGCCGTACGCATAGTGGAGTGGTGGGTGCAGGCACGATCTTTGCATGTGCGTTTCGCTTGGACCGTTGTGGTATGCGGCCGTTGGTCTTGGACTTGGCGAGGCTCGCACAGCTTGTCGGTCGTGGGACCGTTTGGGTGTTGACCTTGTGACTCCGGAGATGAACCTGCACTGTCACTCTTTATTTTCTCAGTGGCTGCACCCCTTGAGGCGTTCTCCGCGATACTATCCGACACCAACGACATGGCCCGCCGCCAAGGCACAGGGACCGCGCCTCCGTCCCGGGGGGATGAACCCTCCCGACGTCAGATACGTCCTCCTGCTCTCAACACGGGCACAGGACACCGACCGACACAAACGCAGCTACCATGAACGGAGGCAGCGGTCCCATTGCGGACGGGTCCCGCGACAAGAACACCACCGGTCAGGGCACCAGCACCACATGCGGCTGCAATAGGTGTGCCCCGACCTGACCCTGCAGCAAGAACACCTCCAACACCAGTGATGGCCACACCAGCAATGGCTGCGGCCTCACCGTGGCCCAGCCCCATCGTAGGGACAACCCCGACACGAACCCCAACAACAGCGGCGGCAATCCCACCGTGGTCTAGCCCCACAAAAGGAACACCAGCACAAACCACGCCACATGCGGCAAGGTCGGCAGGCTCATCGCAACAGAGCCCAGTTACAAGTACACCTCCAACGCGGACCTTCAGGCGCACAGAGCCCGCGGCAGGAGCGACGCAAGCAACAGGGAGAATAGCTGCTACACAGACACCCAGCCCACAAGAAGGGACCCAGGTACTGACCGCCCGAGCTCGTTCCGCGGCGATGACGGCGCACTCCCACTCGCCACCGACTTCACGCGGTAGCCGAACGCGGCAACCCACGCGTCCCCTGTTGGGCACAGGAACGGTTATGGAAGGAGCAAAAACGCACCTTGAAGAAAGCTCGGGGGATAGCGGGGAGGAGCCCAAGGCAGCCTTGCTGCTTGAAGTTGTGAGCTGCGTCATGCTCCAACTGCTGGCAAAAGTTCCAGAGGTAATCCGCACGGAATTCGCGGATTCACTGTTCAGTAAAATGTGGCAGGTGGTACTGAAGGGAGCGGCAACAGGTGCGCTAGCCCTTGGCTTACACGAGAGGCAGGTGCAACTGCTGGAGACAGTAGGTGCAGAACGCCTCGTCTTGGCACTAAGGGACATCCTGAGCATCAACCCAACGCTGGAAAGTGACATGACAGGGGTCGCGAAACTCCTGGACACCGAGCGGCCGGATCCATCACAGGAGGTCGCTCGCGTGTGGTGGATCAGGGTGCGGAGGGACCAATGCAGCAGCCCAGAAAGACGCTACGCGCATCTGCTCCTGGAAAGGGCCAGAGCCCTCGTCCTCTACCAGCTGAACGACGAGGCACCAGGATTGGCGGAGGCTCCACGACGGAAATCCGCGACGGACGAGTGGCGGTGGGGATACTTGCTCAACGGGGCAGCAGGATTTGGCGGATGATATCGTACTGACCAGGAAGGCCGGAGATGATGCCGGTGCAGACGACAGTAGGAGGAAGGTCAATCTTCATTTCCTTGAGATCGCGGGCGATGGTGCTGACGGCTGCAACGTAGCTACCTATGTTGGTATAGGCGGCAAAGGGCACGGAGAAGAGTGACATGATCTTGATTCCGCAGGCGGTGGAGGTGTTGTTGCTGAAGCGATCTTCAAGGGCTTTCCATACTTCGTGAGTCTTGCTGCCGAGAGTGCGGATGTCTTCATGTAGTTCAGGAGAGGAGGTGGTCATGATGGTCATGAGGGTGGTGCTGTTGGCGACTTCCCCAGAGGCATGAGAGATGGTGGATGCAGAGGCGGCTCCAGCGTGAGTGGAAGATGAGGAGGAACTTTGACCAGGATTCGACACAGACCCTCCGGAAGGGTCANCAATGTAGCTACCTATGTTGGTATAGGCGGCGAAGGGCACGGAGAAGAGTGACATGATCTTGATTCCGCAGGCGGTGGAGGTGTTGTTGCTGAAGCGATCTTCAAGGGCTTTCCATACTTCGTGAGTCTTGCTGCCGAGAGTGCGGATGTCTTCATGTAGTTCAGGAGAGGAGGTGGTCATGATGGTCATGAGGGTGGTGCTGTTGGCGACTTCCCCAGAGGCATGAGAGATGGTGGATGCAGAGGCGGCTCCAGCGTGAGTGGAAGATGAGGAGGAACTTTGACCAGGATTCGACACAGACCCTCCGGAAGGGTCATTTCCTGATGCGACAGCACTTGAGGTAGATGAGGCGGAGGCGGCGGTGATAGGTGGTTCTACTCAGGTGTCAGTGTTGGTGAGAAGGTGACTGAGGGTGACTCCCTCAACCTTTTGTATCCCGAAGAAGAGAGACACCGAGTAGCTCCACAACTTGTACTTGCTGGTTCCATCAGGCTTCACGGTGAGCTTGGGGAGACGAGAGAGAGTGAGGGCGGAGGCCATGATCCAGTTAGCAAGGAGGCAGTGATGAAGTGAGGAGCGGCGGCTCGGGATAGCGGTGAGAGGCGGCGATACGATCAGGAGATGGCTGCTGATGAGGAGGAGCAGCAAGCAGAAATAATGGCAAAGAAGAGCGGCGGTGTGAAATGCTGCTGCGGAGGAAGATGAAATGGGCACAGGGAGAGAACCACGTGCGCGGCCTGCGGAGGTGATGGAAGAGCGGAGATTGCTTGCTGATGGAGTGGGCGCAGGGGCAAAACCTCGTGCATGCGATTTTACCAAGAGGAAGTGGAGAGGTGCTACCATGACACCTTAGTCAGAAGAAGTGTTGCCACCGCAGTTCTTCTGGCGACCACAGTTCTTCAAGGCGGAGAAGTTCAACATGTGTGGGTGCGGCCGATGGCGGCAAGCACGACGGAGTCAGGGGTGTTACTTGCGTTGTGATACCATGTCACAAGATTGCAGGTACTGCCGTGGAGTGGACGCGGTCGCAGGGACGAGCGTTTCAATGGTGGGCAGCAGCACAAGCAAAAGCAAAGAGGAAAGAATGATAGAAGGATGAAGTAGAAGCGAATAGCAATTCAGGATGATGAGGAGAGGCCTGGGTGCAGCACCAAAGGTGCGGGCACTGAGATCTTTGCTGGAAGGGAGTGGACGCAGCACTTTGAGGGAAGGACGGAAGCTTCCTTGAAGGTGCGGGCGTTGCTGATGTGTGAGTGACGGTTAGCAGAAACAAGCAGGCGTAGTGCGGGAGCACGGACGCTAAGCTGAGATTGAAGGCAACAAGGACTGAAGGCGGCCCAAAGGGCGAGCCTGAAAGAGAATCCAATGGATTTATTATAGACTGTAATACAAGCAATACAAATAGGAAAGGTCTAACCTAGCATGCTTCGTCGAGCGGGCATAGAGGTGGCGGCTCGGGCACGTGCGAGACTAGGAAGCGCCTCGAGACCACGATTCGGCTTTGCTAGCCGTTCGCATAGTGGAGTGGTGGGTGCAGGCACGATCTTCGCATGTGCGTTTTGCCTGGACCGTTGTGGTGTGCGATCGTTGGTCTTGGACTTGGCGAGGCTCGCACAGCTTGTCGGTCGTGGGACCGTTTGGGTGTTGACCTTGTGACTCCGGAGATGAACCTGCACTGTAACTCTTTATTTTCTCTGTGGGTGCACCCCTTGAGGCAATCTCCGCGATACTATCTGACACCATCGACATGGCCCGCCGCCAAGGCACAGAGACCGCGCCTCTGTCCTGAGGGGATGAACCCTCCCGACGTCAGATACGTCGTCCTGCTCTCAACACGGGCACGGGACACCGACCGACACAAACGCCGCTACCATCAACGGAGGGAGCGGTCCCACCGCGGACGGGTCCCGCGACAAGAACACCACCGGTCAGGGCACCAGCACCACACGCGGCTGCAGTAGGTGTGCCCCGACCTGACCCTGCAGCAAGAACACCTCCAACACCAGTGACGGCCACACCAGCAATGGCTGCGGCCTCACCGCGGCCCAGCCCCACCGTAGGGACAACCCCGACACGAACCCCAACAACAGCAGTGGCAATCCCACCGCGGTCTAGTCCCACAAAAGGAACACCAACACAAACCACGCCACCTGCGGCAAGGTCGGCAGGCTCATCGCAGTAGAGCCCAGCTACAAGTACACCTCCAACGCGGACCTTCAGGCCCACGGAGCCCGCGGCAGGAACGACGCAAGCAACAGCAAGAACAGCTGCTACACAGACACCCAGCCCGCAAGAAGGGACCCAGATACTGACCGCCCGAGCTCCTTCCGCGGCGATGACGGCGCACTCCCACTCGCCACCGACTTCACGCGGTAGCCCAACCCGGCAACCCGCGCGTCCCCTGTTGGGCGCAGGAACGGTTATGGAAGGAGCAAAAACGCACCTTGAAGAAAGCTCGGGGGATAGCGGGGAGCAGCCCATAGCAGCCTTGCTGCTTGAAGTTGTGAGCTGCGTCATGCTCCAACTGCTGGCGAAAGTTCCGGAGGTAATCCGCACGGAATTCGCGGATTCACTATTCGGTAAAATGTGGCAGGTGGTACTGAAGGGAGCGGCAACAGGTGCGCTAGCCCTTGGACTACACGAGAGGCAGGTGCAACTGCTGGAGACAGCAGGTGCAGAACGCCTCGTCTTGGCACTGAGGGACATCCTGAGCATCAACCCAAGGCTGGCAAGTGACATGACAGGGGTCGCAAAACTCTTGGACAAGGAGCGGCCGGATCCATCACAGGAGGTCGCTCGCGTGTGGTGGATCAGGGTGCGGAGGGACCAACGCAGCAGCCCAGAAAGACGCTACGCGCATGTGCTCCTGGAAAGGGCCAGAGCCCTTGTCCTCTACCAGCTGAACGATGAGGGAACAGGATTGGCGGAGGCTCCACGGCGGAAATCCGCGACGGACGAGTGGCGGTGGGGATACTTGCTCAACCTCACATACGCCAGATGGAGTGTTCAGTACCCGCAAGAGGAGCAGTCGTGGAGGAGGTGAGGAAGGAACCACGACGAGAGCAGCCGCGGTGGGAGCAGCAGCAGGAGCAGAGGGAGCAGCAGGATCGGAGGACGGAAAGGGAGCCTGCAGACACGCTCGAGCGACATCTGGAGCAAACCCCGGCGGGGGTGACTCTGCAGCCATCCCGGGAGGCACCGCCGCAGACTGGGGTACCAATGACCCCCAAGACCCTGGCCAACTACACTGGTCCATGTGTGTGGTGCGCAGAACATCTCCCTGCTGAGCTACGTCTAAAGGTGGTGTGCCGGGTGTACGGGAAACCCGCGCACCAGTACGCCGGTGGGGCCTCTAAGCCCTGCATCGGAAGAAACCGCACTTGTTTGCGGTGCCTGAGGGAGGCAACTTAGGAGGAAGCTGCGAAGAAGCGGCAGGAGGAAGAAGGAGCGGGACCCGGTTCTGGGGGAGCACCACCCCGCGGAAGGTGGGACCCAGAAGAGGAGGAGGAAGAGGAGGAAGAAGAGGAAGAAGAGGAGGGGCCCAACGAGCGACAGAAAGGTCCACGCACGGTTTATGGGGCCACGATGAGACAGTGGCAGGCGAAGGGACGCATCGCGGCAGAAGAAAAGAGGCGGAGGGAACTGGAGGAAAAGAGGTGTATCCAATGCGGCCAATGGTGGGGAGTGGAGGTGCAGGATTGTGGCGGGTGCCACCGCCAATTTTGCACTAGTTGTCTGGTGCCACCACGTGACGGGCGCGGAGGGCAAAGTGGAGCCGCGGTGTACAAAAGGTGCAGGGAGGAGCTCGAAAGGCGACGAGGTGTTCGCAAGGCAGCCCGAGTGACCGATGAAGAGGAGGAGGAAGATTCAAAAGAGGAAGAAGAAGAGGTACTAGGAGAGGAAAGGCATCGATCCGAGGCATGTCCTACATGCCTGAAGATGGTGCAGGATGAAGGAAGCTGCGCTGTTTGCATGAGGTCCGCCCACCGCGAATGCCAGGTGACGGGCAGCTCCGCTTGGAAGGACCAATGCCACCAATGTGTGGGCGATGAACTCCTTGAGAGGGACTGCTACCTTAGCTTCACCGCGGAGACCCGAGAACCTGCATGCGCTGCCTGCCAGGAAGGGATGGCGGAGTTCGGGAAGGGATGTGGCATGTGTCTGAAGATGTGCCACCAGCGGTGCGGCAAGAGGGGTAAGGAAGGAGTGTGGACCTGTCACCGCTGCCTCGCTCAGCCCCGAAGAGAACATTGCTGCGGAGACGGACGCGGGGGGATCCTCACAGGGATGGCATGCCACTGTGAGCATTGCGGAGGATGGGCCCACGTGCAGTGCGCCGCAGGGGTGGGAAGGAGTGAGGACGGGCATATGGTGTACCGCTGCACCAGTTGCAGGACATATGAGCGGACCCCACACTGCTCAACCTGCAAAAGAAGACTGGGAGCGGATGACATCACTGCAGGAGTCCGATGTGAGGGTTGCCAACTGTATGTGCATCAGGAGTGCTCTGCAAGGTACCAACAAAAGGGCGGGGAGATGGAGACATACTGCCGTCCCTGCCAACACGGGCAGTGGCCAGGACCGCAAAGGAAGTTCACACGCCTGGTGCGTGGACGAGACTCTGGGGCAGAGTCTTGAGAAGGGGGGGGGGGTTGGGGGCATCAGTGTCAGGCGGAAATCCACCGCATCTCCACGGCAGAAGGAACGCATCCGCGGAAGGGTGTCTACGCGGTCTAGCACATCCGCGGAGAAGACCTTGCTAGGGATCGGTGAACACGGAAGGATCTGCGCGAAAAGCTGGCTTCCGTAATGAGGTTGCGGTAGAGCGTGGGGTGGCACGGAATCCAGTGGCGGTGGCGGGAAAGATGGTTTGGCGGGAGAGTCCGCGGTGGAAAAGGAACAAGAGCCGAGCCGTGGAGAAGTGGAAGTAAAGCTGGAGCGTCGGACGTTCAAGACATCCGCCGGCTGAACCGGATGTCAGGAGGAAGGCGGCAGGAGCGCGACCAATCAGAGCACAAGGCTGACAGCGGTGATCAAGGAAGAGGGCCGGGAAGACGCATCGCGGAGGACGAAGATTCAAGGAAGAACACGAAGAACCGCGTGTGCGAGCCGCGGTTGAAGAAAGTAGGGGATATGCAGCGAGTGTGTGTGGTTGGGGCGAGACCAGCGGTGCGTAGCCGCACTACGTGGAGTCCAAGTAGGAGGAAGTAGGATGGTGTGAGAGGGATGAGACCGACGGCGTGTAGACACGCTGTGCGAATCCCAAGTAGAAAAGGGCCCCACTAGCAATAGCACAAGTGCAACTCAGACTTGCTCGCTTTTCGAAGCAATCCATGTGCTCCGCATTCAGCTTTATCAAAGACATCTACCTACTCTCATCTCTGTGCTCCGCCCATTGCCCTCCCGCCCTCCGTTGTTCTCGGAGTCCGGTCCGCGGACTGTAGGACTAAGTGTGCAAAGAACGAAAAGTCCGAGTGAGGGGAGCTGTCGGCGGTCCCTTGCTTGCACATGTCCGCGGAACGAGGATTCTGCGGAGAGGAGTCGGACGCTACGAGGTCGTGGACTCCCGTGTGGCGAGAAGTGGACCGCGCAGCATCACTCATCGGTGAGGTGCCTGCGCAGGGGTCCAAACATGTGGTCCACAAAATAGCTGATTGTATCTTGCTGTACACCTGTGGACTAGCAGTGGCGGTGAAGTGCCTGATCCGCGGAGGAGCGCGGAGCGCAGCCGTCCGTGGAGAAAGTCAAGGACGAGGGAAAATTGGGGGCATAAGTGGTGCGAACTGGTAGCGGAGTGGTGCGAACCGGTTGCGGAATGATGCGAACTGGTTGGGGAGTGGTGCGAACTGGTTGCGGAGTGGTACGAACTGGTCGTGGAGTGGTGCAAACTTGGTGCGAAGTGGTGCAAACTGGTTGCGGATTGGTGCAAACTGGTTGCGGAGTGGTGCAAACTGGTTGCGGAGTGGTGCGAACTGGTTGCGGAGTGGTGCGAACTGGTTGCGGAGTGGTGCGAACTGGTTGTGGAGTGGTGCGAACTGGTTGCGGAGTGGTG
>SZWC01006493.1:32064-37064 GCA_023375785.1 Penium margaritaceum
AGTTCGAGTCCATATATGCTCGGAAGCAGCGAACTCGACTCGGACTGGACTCGCCAGACTCACTGAGTCCGAGTCGGAGTCCGAGTCGGAGTCCAGGCCCCCCTGGGTGAGTCGAGTCGGGCTTGGAATTGCGCTCTCCGAGTTCAAGTCCGAGCCAAACTCGGCGAGTTTTCCGAGTTCGAGTCGAGTTCAACTCGGGTTTACTCGGTTACCAGCCTTATCCGTCCCCCCCTCCACCCCTCCACCCACCCTCCCTCCGTACACCAGTGTCGACATCAACTCAGTATCAATCTCATTTCCAATGTTCTCATATTGATCGTATTAGTAGTACCAATTTCATGTCCATTCGGCATCAGTTTCAAATACCGATGCTTCAACATTCGTGATGATGGCAATGACAGCATCAGTATCCATGTTGCACCACCACAGGTAAGAAGAGGAAAGGGACGAACAAAGCAGGTGGACATGGATGAAAGGGGGAGGGGGAGGGAGGGAGGGAGGGAGGGAGAGGGGAAGGAAGGGAGAGATGCAGGGAGAGGAGGGACGAAGGGGGAGTGGTGGAGGGAGGGAAGGAGGGAGAGGGGTGAGGAAGATTGGGGGAGGGAGGGGTGAGGAAGATTGGGAGAGGGAGGGTGGGAGGGTAGGAGGGTGGGAGAGCGGAAGAGGTGGTGGCGAGGGAGGGCAGGGCAGACAAGANGGGGGGGGGGGGGGGGGGGGGGGGGGGGAGGGAGAGGGGAAGGAAGGGAGAGATGCAGGGAGAGGAGGGACGAAGGGGGAGTGGTGGAGGGAGGGAAGGAGGGAGAGGGGTGAGGAAGATTGGGGGAGGGAGGGGTGAGGAAGATTGGGAGAGGGAGGGTGGGAGGGTAGGAGGGTGGGAGAGCGGAAGAGGTGGTGGCGAGGGAGGGCAGGGCAGACAAGAAGAGTAAGGCAGTAAAGAGTTGTGACAGCGTGAGAGGCGAGAGGATAAAGAAGGGATTACCTTGCTCCAGCCCCAGTCGAAATCCACAAACCCAAGAATGCGACCCTGCATTGCTCGTAAACACAGAACAAGGTAGGTAGGTGAGGACAACCTCAACACAAACAGATCGAGGTAGACGGAGGTGAGTGGAAGGTAGAAGGCAAGAGCGAAGAAGGGCAGGAGGAAGAGAGGAGGAAGGGGAGGAGGCAGAGGAGCAGTAGGAGGAAAAAGAGGAGGAAGAGGAGGAGGAGGAGGATGGGGACGAGGACGAGGACGAGGAGGAGGAGGAGGAGGAGGAGGAGGAGGAGGAGCAGGAGGAGGAGGAGGGAGAGGAGGAGGAGGAGGATGAGTAGTAGGACCTGGAGGAGCTGGAAGACGGTGGATCAAGGAAGGAGGGAGAGCAGTGGACGGAAGGGGGGATGCAAGCCAGTCTGCTGCCCAAGAAGCCCAATCTAGAACTGGTGGAAGTTGGTGCAAAGAAAGAAAGAAGAGAGAGCAGCCAACAAGTTTCCCGGAAAGCACAGCTGCCGCTCTGTCCACACAGTGGTGGTGGTGGTGGAGCCACCCCACTACCACCACCACCACCACCAGTGTGCTCCGCTTTTGCATTGAGCTCCACTGGAGCACACAATGCGAAAGCGGAGAGCATTCGACGAGCTCTCAGAGATACTGCTCTCGGCACTGCCATGCACACAACACAATGCTGCTGCCCGCAAAAGGAAAGCAGTCAGCAGCAGTGATCCGTTGCACTGCTGCGGCAGACCGCACTAGCCGTGCTCTACACTGCACTGCACTGGGGAACAAACGAACAAACGAACGAAGCATGCAGGTGCACACAAACGCACACGCGTGCCCCGCCCCGCATGCATGGATGATGCGGGAAGAGAGCAGCAAAGGGCTGGCACGTCATTGTGGCGCGTGTGTACGGTGAACCAGAGGACAGGGCAGTGTGAATGTGGACGACGGGAGTAGGGGCCATTCGCGCGTCCCAGCATGAAGCACGAGACAAGGGAACAAAAAACATTACACATTTTGGCATGTCCCAGCCCGCATCCCCTACAATGGGATCAAAGACCAAAAAAGCGGGCAGGGGGTTGAGGCCTGAAGTTGGGGCACACGGGAGGATGTGGTGGTGGGGAAGGGAGGGGGGGGAGGGGTGGGGGGACGCACATTAGACTCCTCGGTGAGGTTGCGCCACGATTTTCCAAAGTCAGTTGTGAGGAAGAGCTGCGCATGCATGCACCCATGGCATTGCGAACGTAGAGGAACGGATGGGTGTTATTGCATTGCACTGCATGTGTGCAGCACGCCCGCACAACTTCATGTTCCTCAATCAAACGCACCCCCACACGATTGAATGCCCACACGCCCGCACGCCTGCAAGAACACCAGCACGCCTCCCCACCCGCTCACCCGCCCGCCCACCCGCCCGCCCGCCGGCCCACTCTCAGATAGAGGGAAAAGGCTACAGCTGATGTGCCTGGGTGAGCGCCGCCAAGCAGGCTTGCCAGTTCCCCTCAGCACACACACCCACACACAGAGGACGAAAACAGGCATGAGTAGACCATGGGAGCGCTTGGGAGGGGGGGATGTGGGGGTTGGGGAGTGGGGGCGCTCACATCATCTGCACACTGGGAGCGTGTGCTGGCGTCTTGTGACCAGCACGACCAACGCCTTGCCATCGCCAGAATCTGTAGCAGCACCACCAACCACGAGCACCACCAACAGCAGCAGCAGCAACAGCAGCAGCAGCCACAGCACCACCATCACCACAATCGAAGAGGCGTTACCACCATCTCAGGGGAGCAGTGATGACGTACAACTTTGAAAGCAGACAGTCATGGTGTGCAATGGTGTGCAATGGCGTGCAATTGTGTACACCATTGCACACCATTGCACGCCATTGCCGTCAAGCACTCTCAGTGTTGCTGAGAGTGCTTGACAGCAACTTGCCGTCAAGCACTCTCCCACCCACCTGCTCTCAACTGCAGTGCACGGCTGCACATCTGCTCTGCAAGATCCCACTGGCGACCAGCCCCCAACTCTCCTTCCTGACCTCTCTCCCCACCCCCACCCCACCAAATCCCCTCACGCCACACATCACACACACTTGCACGCACACGCGCACGCGCAAAGCACGTACGTACGCACCCAGTCTGTCTCGGTGGGGTGCATGCGCACGGTGGCCACGCCCAGATGGCCTGCTGGTCCCTGCACCTTGCTGAACGTCTCGCCTGCGCACACATCGTAAAATCGCACCCGTTGCAAAACCGCGCACAAAAACAGCGTGCACAATCGCGCTCAGGCTGTTCGAGAACTCGTCCAACCGCAATCGGATGACCAGAAGCTCCTGCGAGTCGTGCTCGAACAAACTCCCACCGTTTGAGTTTGAGTCAAACTGGTGGGCACACACGAGACGAGTTACAGTTGCAAGACAAGACCAACTGCTGCTGCTGCCGCCGCCGCCGCCGCCGCCGCCGCCGCCGCTGCTGCTGCTTGTGGCCAGCGACTTGCAGTGAAGTTAAAATCGTGTTCCTTAACAGCTCGAGTTGAGCTGGAAACGCCCAAACTCGACACTAGTCAACCCTGACCCCCCTCCCCTTTCACCCCCTTCCCCAGATCCCCAGCACACCGTAAGACGGGCAGAGTGGGATTGAGCGTCCAGTACAGTGTAGCATGCAGCACAAACAACACAACACACAGAGAGACGACAACAACACCACGCACATCACGTACCAAAGTCAAGAGTCACCCAGTGGATGTCTGCCGCTCCCCGTAGAAACACCTGCGTTGTGTCATGCCGTGTCGTCGGCATGACACGACGATGTTTGTGCGGTGGTGTGTGGTGTGTGGTGTGCATGTGTGGTGTTTGGTGTGTGCAATTATAGTGAGCGAGTGTGCAGAACAGAACACAGCAACGCTGCCGGTGCAAGGCGTGTGCACACCACGAGCACCACAACGCAAGACAATGCGGCACCACGGAAGAGACACAGCCACGTTTGTCTGCTCCAACACCCTTGCTCTCATTTCCGACTCCAAGACCATCACCCACGCAGCATCCCACACATCATACACATCCCCATCCACATCCACACCCACACCCACACCCACACCCACATCCAAATCCACACCCACACCCACACCCCCGCCCACACCCACACCCACGCCCACGCCCACGCCCCCGCCCACGCCCCCGCCCACGCCCCCGCCCACGCCCCCGCCCACGCCCCCGCCCACGCCCCCGCCCACGCCCCCGCCCACGCCCCCGCCCACGCCCCCGCCCACGCCCCCGCCCACGCCCCCGCCCACGCCCCCGCCCACGCCCCCGCCCACGCCCCCGCCCACGCCCCCGCCCACGCCCCCGCCCACGCCCCCGCCCACGCCCCCGCCCACGCCCCCGCCCACGCCCCCGCCCACGCCCCCGCCCACGCCCCCGCCCACGCCCCCGCCCACGCCCCCGCCCACGCCCCCGCCCACGCCCCCGCCCACGCCCCCGCCCACGCCCCCGCCCACGCCCCCGCCCACGCCCCCGCCCACGCCCCCGCCCACGCCCCCGCCCACGCCCCCGCCCACGCCCCCGCCCACGCCCCCGCCCACGCCCCCGCCCACGCCCCCGCCCACGCCCCCGCCCACGCCCCCGCCCACGCCCCCGCCCACGCCCCCGCCCACGCCCCCGCCCACGCCCCCGCCCACGCCCCCGCCCACGCCCCCGCCCACGCCCCCGCCCACGCCCCCGCCCACGCCCCCGCCCACGCCCCCGCCCACGCCCCCGCCCACGCCCCCGCCCACGCCCCCGCCCACGCCCCCGCCCACGCCCCCGCCCACGCCCCCGCCCACGCCCCCGCCCACGCCCCCGCCCACGCCCCCGCCCACGCCCCCGCCCACGCCCCCGCCCACGCCCCCGCCCACGCCCCCGCCCACGCCCCCGCCCACGCCCCCGCCCACGCCCCCGCCCACGCCCCCGCCCACGCCCCCGCCCACGCCCCCGCCCACGCCCCCGCCCACGCCCCCGCCCACGCCCCCGCCCACGCCCCCGCCCACG